>JANAVB010000800.1:4332592-4445092 GCA_029216955.1 Iris pallida | reverse complement strand
GGATATATAGTTAATTGTGAACTCTCAAAAGCCCTAATTTGCTAATAAAAATAGTACTAAGTATTAACCTGACATGCAAATTAGCCATCTTGTGTTTACAAATCAGTTTATTCCCATCTCCTTTATAAATAAAAATTAGAAAGATCAAGAACTCATCATCTTGTCATTATAAGTCAGTTTATGTTGTTTCTCTCCCCCCCAAAAAAAAAAAAAAAAAAAAAAAAATATATATATATATATATATATATATATATATATATATATATAATTTTCCTACAATTGCCGGGTAACTATCTCGTATTATTTAGGAAGGTTAACATAGGATATATAGTTAATTGTGAACTCTCAAAAGCCCTAATTTGCTAATAAAAATAGTACTAAGTATTAACCTGACATGCAAATTAGCCATCTTGTGTTTACAAATCAGTTTATTCCCATCTCCTTTATAAATAAAAATTAGAAAGATCAAGAACTCATCATCTTGTCATTATAAGTCAGTTTATGTTGTTTCTCTCCCCCACAGTAAATATGTAAATGATGAGATACTTTGGGTTTGGGCTCCAAACTTGTTTAAGGCCTCATGCTGGACCGGAGTTTGGGGCCGTAGGTCGAAGATGCATAGACATTTCTATACAGTGAGTCGGCCTGGACCTTTTTTTTTTTTTTTTTTTTCATTACTACACATTAGAGGTTCCTAAATTTCACTGATGTTACTAAGAGTTTCCAGGATTTAAATCAGATTTGCAGTGTTTTAACAACCAGAACGGAGATCGACCTAGACAACACACTGGGTCCGAGTTTTGAAACACTGGAGACTTGTGCTTCTTCGCGCTAAGACTTGGATGCTGTGGCCTCGGGTCATATGATCAAGAAAAGCTTAACTTGGGGTGAGACTGCTACATCTTGACCTCGCCAATCCTGGGTTAGGACACTCTTTAGGTTCTCCGTTGCTATACAAGGACAGGAAGACTAAGAACGTACCCTATCTTCGGAAAATTCGTACCATACCATCATTAATCTAACTCAAAAGGGTCTTAATTATGTAAATCAATAGTCTTTTTTTTGAACAAGTAAATCAATAGTTCAAACCTTACTCAAATAGTAGGACATTTTTTATTCATGTAGAACTTCTGTACCAAAAATAATGATATCTTCAATTATAGGCAGGGACGGAACTAAAATTTTGTATTAGGATGGACTAGATTAGGTTGGAATGGCTGGTTATAGATAATCGCATACAAAAAAATAAACACAAAATCCGCCCCTGATTATAGTCCCGCCGCTGAGTATTATGATATATGGCAAAGAAAATGAAGCATTTTTTTTTTTTTTCTAAGATAAAGACCGGTCATTATTTATTGTCCAAAATTAAGTGTAATTTTAATCACAAATAATAGTTTAAGTTGAAATATACATCCTCTACTACCACAAAAGACTAGCAAGCATAAGCTTAGCTACATATTCCACAACTATATGATAAGAATCACAAAGGTCTTAGAAGTATACACAAGCCGCTTTCCTACTATCTTGACACGAAGTAGAAAACACATTTAAATCCCACGACATGGTACATATTTGGAGCCTTCTATGGCGCAACAAAGCATTCTATAGCTTGCTTGCATTTGAAAATTTATGAATTTTCATTGTATAGGATAAATAATATGACGACAAAAGAAATTGCAAATTTAAGAAATTTGCAAACAAAGTTCTATTGAAGGTGTAATGATATGATTGCAAATTACAAGCAGAGAAAATTAGATGCAACACAAAGAGTTCAAATTCTATATTGGAGGATAACCTCATAGGTTGAAACTTAGCCCACATAGATGGGTCTAAGATCTTTTCTAGCCAACTAGATCTGAGACAATTATTTATAGTATAATTATTAATTTAAGAATCGAATAGCAGGGAAAAAACAATCTTGCTGTATGGCTAGTTTAGTACTACCTCGCTACTAGCAAATGCTGATGTGGCGGAGAGTGATGTTAGATTCATGATCCAGAATTATGAATGACAAAACGTTGTTCGACAATTAGAATTCCTCAATTTGAAATCACCGTGAACTCCCAACTTTGGGCACAGAAGCGTTCTATCAAACGATCAAACCAGAAGGTAAATTTTGGTAGGCTATGTAAGGGTTAAGCTGTCTTTTCGCTGGCAAAAGTGGCTCGTCAGACAAACGTGCGATTACAGAGTTATGATCGCGAAACTATTCATAATTTGTAATTTATTTAGCAAACTTCGTAGAGTGTAAACCTGTGTTAACACACAGAATTAATAACTCAAATTTGACAATGAGTTAGAGCTATATACCAGTAACAAATCATATGAAGGGATGGCAAATCCAATGTTCTGATCTTCGGAAATTCACGAGCAAAGTCGGCTCTGTGGAACAATATTCTGTAATGAAATCTAAAAAGTTTAGTGAGCCTACTTTGAGGTATCAAACATTGACATTACAGAATTCTATTTTGATTAGCCAACTTTGATCATTAGTTTGATTAATCAAAACTAGTCCAATTGAGATGAATTTTAACCAGGTATTAGACGGATATGTTGCCTATAAACATGATCGAGCAAATCGAAAAATAGATAAAAGAGGGGAGAGTTAGATGGATATACCTGCAAAGTTGGGGAGAAAAGGGACTCGCTCGGCATGATGGGTTTGAGTTTCAAAATAAATTTCCGGCTCAGGATCAGCTTGAAATCAATGGCAATTGAAGAGGGGCCGTTGGAGAGTTTTTCAACTTGATATCTTAAACTTTAGAAGTAGATAATTTGAGACCATCATCTATTGAATATTTTCAACTAGGTATCAACCGTCACTAAGTTGTTAAGTTTTTCGTCAAAAACTCCAAATTACTCCTTCCTCTCCCACCCAAACCCTTCTATCCCTCCTGGCTGCCCACGAACCCACCCTCTGCTGTAGCCCTCTCCCGCTGTAGGCTGCTCCTGCCAAGTCCACCCCCTCCTCCTGTACCGTCTCCTGCTACAGCCACCTCCTGTCCCGCCTCCTGCTGTAGCCTCTAACCCCCGCC
Source organism: Iris pallida (assembly GCA_029216955.1). Classification (NCBI taxonomy): domain Eukaryota; kingdom Viridiplantae; phylum Streptophyta; class Magnoliopsida; order Asparagales; family Iridaceae; genus Iris; species Iris pallida. Next base: position 4,442,054 of record JANAVB010000800.1, on the reverse strand, counting down.
CCCTGTTGCTGCCCTCTCGCCACCCTCCTTCCGTCCCCTGGCCCTCCTCCATGATGTTGTCGCTCTCCTGCCCCGCTGCTGCATCATCGTCACCGCCACCGAGGGTAGAGGGGATGGGGGAAGAGAATGGGGGTAGGAGTATTTTAGTTATTTTACTCTTTCTGTTAACATTGTTACGGTATTAAGTTGTACAATTATAGTTGAGATATCAAATTGTCTAGTTTTAAAAGTTCGGGTACAAATGTGTGGCTAAATTTCAATTTGAAACATATGTTTTAATTTAGAAAGATTACAACGAAATAGATGGCAAGTGGGCAATAAGCTGCGCCGCCAGCCCTTTTTGGATGACAAAACTAATCCTCTTAAACACTACATACATAGACCTGGGAGACATGACATTACTGTACATAACTTTTTGGACACTCTTAAGAAGCTCCGCAACATCTGGTGCTAGAAAACCAAACGTGTCAAATGCGATCAGGATAAAAACATGTTGATTGTCGGTGCACGCTTTCTCGTGTTTGGACACTTTGGCTGAGGCCGCTTTGAGAGCAGCTTGTCCCATAGTAAAGCCTCCGTTCCCCAAGTTCACTAGTAGGAAAACTCTTGTTAGGTCCATACATGCATGTTTTTTCCCTATCCACCCATAAACCAGAACATCTGTCGGGCTGAGTGTCGATCTTCCCTCCTGCGGATCAGATAAGAAGTTCACAGGTGCCTCTTTCTTTGCAGAAATTTTTGCATGCCTAAGTACATCAAAAAGAACATCCCTAACAAAATCATGCCTGTATTTGAAACATGGAAGCTCCTTACAATGAACTGCATGCTCCCCGAAGGTGTCCAAACACATCTTACGGCACACTGGATATGGCTCATCCATTGGAAATAAAGGAATCATGAGGCGGTACCTGAGGATAGTGTGGTACTCCACTGGTGACATATGTGTTGGGAACGAAGCACGAAAACCGTTCTCCCAAACTAGAAAGTCCTACGAGAGAACCGAGCAAAAGCACACAAACCAAAAATGCCAAGCACAATCGCAGGCACAAAAAATGTTGACGTGAAAAACCCTTGCGAAAAAAATCACGGGACGATCGGAGTCCAACCCTGAAGAACCTCCACTAATGGAATAAAGAGAATACACCATCTACAAGCTCCTCCCGATCTAACACGAATCACCACAACTCACTTGAAAGAAGAAATTTTTTGATTGCGGACTCCGAAGAACAAGGGATGCCAAAAAATTATTCGAAGCAATCTCTCCTTCACAATAGTCATTAATCCTCTCTCTCTCTATCAAAGATGTAAAGCACTCTTGTTTTGAGATGAGTTTTCAACTACCATGCATCACCCTTTTATAAGCCCTTGGTATTCTATACATGAAAGGCCAATATATATGAAAACTTTCAATATGCATCAATCATATATTTAATAAAATTCCAATCATAATTGGCTTGCCATAATTGGAAGCCCAATTATATGGAAAGCTACTATATGAAGGGTCCAATCATAAATATATGATCAAAATAAATATGAAAATCCAATCATATATTTCCTTACCATATACGTTCCAAAATAGGATCCATGCACTCCCCGAGCTTCTCCGACACACGGATGACGTTCGTCTCACTCCGGGGTATTCTCCACATAGGTTGGGAACCCCATCCACTCCAACAAATCTCTCCCTTCACAACTAGGTGGAGGAACTCGTCATCCCAACGATCCGCCTGCAGTACTCAAACTTCTCCTTTGGTAGAACCTTCATGAGCATGTCCGCTCCATTGTCATCAGTATAGACCTTCTCAAGCATCGCGTCCTTCTTCTCAACCACATCTCGTATCCAATAATACCGAGTCTCAATGTGCTTGGACCAACTATGAAATGTCTGGTTCTTCACAAGGTGAATGGCACTCTGGCTATCGCAAAGCAAAGTATACTGCTCTTGCTTCAGCCCCATTTTCTGTAACAGCTTTTTCATCCACAGTAACTCCTTGCAAGCCTCCGTCACCGTAATGTACTCTGCCTCTGTCGTCGATAAGGCAACTCACTTCTGCAACCGCAACTGCCACGATACCGCTCCTCTAGCAAACATCATCACATAGCCCGAAGTCGATCGTCTCGTGTCTACATCTCCAGCCATATCAGCGTCGGTATACCCAACCAGCTTCGGCTCGTCACCACCAAAAGAAAGTCTCCAATCAGCAGTGCCCTGAAGGTATCGTAGAATTCACTTGACCACACTCCATTGTACCCTTCCAGGATTTGAAAGGTACCTGCTAACTATGCCAACTGCATGAGCGATGTCTGGTCTCGTACACACCATAACATACATAAGGCTTCCCACAGCTGAGGTATATGGAACCTGCTTCATATCTTCTTTTTCGTCATCGGTAGATGGACACTGCTCCTCAGTGAACTTAAAATGAGCCGCAAGGGGGTAACTCACTTTCTTCGACCCGTCCATCCCGAAACGCTGAAGTACCCGATGAATGTACTTCTTTTGGGATAAGTGTAGCAGCTTGGACTCTCTTTCGCGACTGATCTCCATCCCAAAAATAGTCTTTGCTACACCCAAATCCTTCATAGAGAAGGCCACGTCCAGTTGGCACTTCAACTCCGCTATCCTAGTGACATTTTGACCCACTAATAGCATGTCATCAACATAGAGCAATAAAATGATAAAATTATCCTCGGCAAAGTACCTCACAAATATGCAATGGTCTGACGTTGTCCGTGCATAACCATGCTCCCCCATAAACGACTCGAACTTCCTGTCACGACCCGCACCCGCTTTTCGGGATACGAGTGCGTGTCCAAGCCAGCCTATACCGCAGCGTCGACGGTAGAAAGTTGTCAAGCCCACAATAAATAAATGCTCAAAATAAACTTTATTGCTCATTCACAGTTCTAATAGATTACAACATTTACAAGAATTATATTCAGAGAAAATACAATATTCTTATATATTTGAAATGACTATAACACAGCTATCTAATATCTAGGTTTGGCCTACAAATACACCCGAATCTTCCAATGCTAAAGAAGCCACTGCTAACCTGAAAAATGTTGGTATCCAGTCAGGAATGGAACAAGCACACAAATCGACGACAATGCGAAAACACAATAGAATTCACATGAAAATAACATATGTGAGATAAAAACTAAAAAGTAACTGATGTCATGGCAAGTGGTGAAGAAAACAAGGAAACAAGTAAAAGACAACTATCTATGTGTTTTGAAATATCTTGTTCGACATGTGAACGACTAAGGGGTAAATTCGACACCCTCTATGTATCATGTGCAGCTGCTATTAGTCAAGAATAGACGTTTTGGAGATGTTTCTGGGTAGTCTACATGTCTACAAAGATATTTTCCTATCCATTTAGTACTCATGGAATCCAGTCGCAAGCATGGTAATCATGTAAATGACAGTTAAGAGATACAATAAATCCATGATACTAATCTCCGTGTGACGAGCGTGTCAACAAGCAGCAAGACATATATATAAACATAAAACGTAAAAACTACTATGAATCGAAAAGCAGTCAGAAAGTGCACTTGTCTGAGGTCCTTTACTGGTGAAACTGATAATGCTATACTACTCAATGAGCCACAATAGTCAAACTTGTATAATAGTCTCTGGATGCTGAAATAGACATTACCAACATTTTTAGAATAGTCAAATTAGCTAGGATTGCCTGTCCTTAAGTCCAATTCTGGACACAGGGGCAAAACGGTAATTTTGGGTCAAAAAGGTGTCCATTATTGGACCCGCTTTGTACCGAAAAACGTGCCAAAGTCAATGGTCTCTAAAGTCGTCAAACTATATGTCTGCGAATTTGTTTTGATGATACGAACCCAACCGTATGTCCAACGTTGGATTCCGGCAGGCCGTACACAAAATCGTCCATTGAGTCTAGTATAGTCCGATTGTCTAGGGTTGATAAAGAAGTCCACAATCACAAGGAACATATGAAGGGTGATTAGTCACGATTTAAGACTAATCTAAGAGGAAATTTGATCTAAGAAAAAGTTATCCCTTTAATCCCAAAATAATACTTGTAAACTATAATTACTAGTTAAAAATGGTTTTAGATACTACTTTTGAAAACATACAATAATATTTTAGGACTAAACCCTTAATAAGAAAATATGTTCATTTAGGAAAATATGTGTAATTTATTAATAATCATTGGAAAATACATATAACTGCTATTAACAGTAAATCAAATACTAAACCCATTAGCTAACCCAAGCTCAATATTAAACCTAATAAATCAAATTCCTTCATCCTGACCCATAGCCTATATAGTTTTTATACTAAATATGTATAAACCCAAGCCCAACAACAGTAAAGTCCAAAAAAATTTATTACCCATATAATTTAGAAATACTAATAATAATAAAACTATGACAATAATAATAATAATAATACCAATAATAATAATAATAATAAGACGAACCAAAATATTAATATTAGTAAAACAATGTACATATACATATTTCATAACATTTTTTGAAAGTTATAATAACAATAACATAACCATAGCTACTAACCGTTATACTAATTATACTAGTAACACAGAAGGACCAAATCTCTAATCAAAGTCCAATAAATAATTTGACCCACTAAAAATATGGGCCCCAAGCCCATATGGATCATTAAGCCCAAACTAAGATATTTAACATATAAATTTCAAAATCAAACATTATTTGTATGATAATGCTACAATGCTAAAATGCTATAACCCAGATGACTCCAAACCCAACTAATGGGCCCAATAGAAAACCCTGACCCAAAATCAAATGCTGATGTTTCTTCATCCAATAGTAAAATAAAACACCTCAAAAGTAATAAAAAAAAATAAAAACAAAACAAAATAAAGAAAGGATGAGAGAGAGAACATAAGGGAAGCTATAGAGAAAAATTGGGGGGGGGGAAGAGAGAGCTCACCGGATTCGGGTGCTCGGCACGGCGGCGTGCTAGCGGTGGAGGGGCGGAGGTGCCGGTGGCCGGCGCGACACTGGCCGCGAAGCCTCTGGGCAAGGGGGATTGCCCAATGCGGCGGTTGCCGCGGCGTACTCGGCCGCGTCGAAGGACAGGGTGGCACTGGCAGGTCCGGGCGGCGCTCGCAGCCATGAGAGGAGGGCGGTGACGTGTTGAGGAGCCAACGACGGTCGGGATCGGATCTGAAAGTAAGGCGGAGTGTGCTGGGTGGGCAGAAGATGCAGCCACAGAGATGGACGACGCTCGGCGCACGGTTCAGCCCGAAACGGCGACCGGTGCTATGGGATGACGAGGCCATGCTGGGCACGGACGGGGAGAAGGAGTTGATGGTCTCCGGAGGACCGGACTGGAGGCTTTGGCGGAAGCCATACGGGTCAGGCGGTGGCGTGGCTCAACCGAGGCGATGGCGTGGGAAAGACGCCCGCAGGAGACGGTGGCTCGTGGTGGCCAGGGCACGGGTTCACCGTCGACGACACTGGTCGGTCGGAGAGGCGCGACCACGACGAGAAGGAATCGGGGCTTGAGGCGGTTGGGCAACTGGGATGATCTCGACGCGGGACGATGGAGGCTATGTCGCTGGTGCGGAGCAAAGATGCAAGGCCGGCCAGTCACGGAGGGTTCTCTGGCGACGGCACGGTCAGAGAGGTTAGGGTCGGGGTCCTCTTTGTTTTGTGTATTGTATTACGTCCTCTTTGGTGTCGGATATGGGAAACTTACATGCTGTGATGTAATGAATGGGATGATGGAGTGGACACGGATAACACGGGTCCGGACACGGCATAGGTTTTGTTATTGCGGCTGTTGTTGGTGGTGGTAATATCAGGTTATAGGGTTGCCTGGGTTTCGAAACATGGGAGGAGCGAGGAGGCTATGGTTATGGCCGGGTCGAGAAGTTTGTGATGATTCTGGTGTCAAGGAGTGGCTGGATGATGGCGGTGACGACTAGATGGTGATGGAGATGATGTTTTACTATTGGTGGCTAAAAGGAATTTGTTTTGTATAATAGCAAGGAACAATTCTCCTTAAATAGGGGTTAATCTCCTCTAGTTGGATAAGGAGTAAGATTCGAGTAGATAAAACATTCCCTTTAAATTAAATCAAACAATATTTAAAATAATTTAGTTTAATCATAATACGTTAGTAGATAGAAATACTAATTTAAATTGCTAGTTGTCATAATCAAATAATTTAAGTCATATAAATTAAATCTGAAATTAAATAATTGATTATCATAAAATATTGAATGTAAATTTGATATTATCAATAATCTAAATTATATATATTAGATTCGAAATCAAATAATTAACCAATAATTTAAATAACATTTAGTAAAAGTTTAAAAATCAAATAACAAATTTGATCTATTCAAAATCTACTAACGATTGCAATAATAATATTTAAAGTAGTATTCGATATTATCAATAATATAACTCGTATACCTTTGAAACCTAATCGAAAAGTTGATTAATACGATAATCTAAATATCTAATTTTATCAAATAGATTTCAAAACAAATTATATATATCTAAACCATAAAATGAATGATAATGATAACTTGAATAATTATCGAATCTAGATTAAATCAAAATAAGCCTATAATGTTTAGAAGCAATACCATATATTATTAATAATATCTAAAACATATTGGAAACACAATCGTGGTAACTGATCATATAATTCTAGAAGTCTATATTGTAAAAACTCTACCTAAAGTAAATTCTTCAAAATATCGATAGTAGAAAGTAAACACCATTATCTAACTAGAAAATTCATTTAAAACTACAACTAAAATACATAAATAAATAAAAATTAGAAAAACTCGAAAAGTGGACTTACAAATCTATCCACCTTAGAAATAAATTCATCCTCGAATTTAACGACTATAAAAATAGACGAACATGGTTGATCGACGAAAAAAGATGGTAAGATTATGATAAGAAAAATAAAATAGATGAGAAGAAAAGGGAAGAAAGAAGAAACCGCTCATAATAATAATAATAATAATAATAATAATAATAATAATAATAATAATAATAATAATAATAATAATAAATTCTATGATAAAAGCATTGATCAAGTAGGGTGGAAACGGAAGGGAAATAGGTATGGCTTGGTATTGGAACCTTTGGCTATGGTTTTGAATTCTAAAAATGCTCTAAAATATTTTCAAAAAGAATTCGACAAACGTTCATCAATCGAAGACTCTACCCACCTTAGAAAATTTCTACCTCAAAATTTTGAAGGATACGATTAGTCATGATTAAGAGTATAATCAATAAATGATATGATCAATAATCGTAATGGGTTCGATCGTGAATAGTGTCTAATTTTAAAAATATATCCATGGCATGATTCAAGTATAGTCAGAAGAGTCTAGTCACAATGGTCAAGGATATAATCTAAATAGGATTAGCTATAATAAATCGTCAGGCACGATTAATGGCTATTGGGATTATAGGCGATCAACGATCAAACTTAGACAAAGTCTAAACATGATTAAAATCGCTTAGATACAACTAAGATGCAGTCATGATCAAGGTTAGTCATGCAAGTCATCCAAGCATGATTAAAATTTGGCACGCGTATCGAAATAGCCATGATTACAATAGAATAAAATCTAAGCACTAATAATAGAGTTTGAAATGTAGGCACGACTATAGTCAAAATAGTTTAATCACGAGCAACCCATTTAGAACGATAGAAATTTGTTTGACATGATTAACTCGCTTAACTGTTCTGACAAGATTATTTAGGGACGGTCGCAGACTCAGAATCTAAAAATATGCGAGTGGACATGATCGAAATACAATCAAATGGTCTGGTTGCAATCAAAAGTTGTTAAGGACGATTCAAATCAAAATCGTGTTTAGTACGATCAATTTGGTAGGCATGAACATTGAATCATGATCTAGGTATGCTCATGAATCTAGTGAATAGGTGTAGATGATTTCTAGGAAGACTAACAACGGTACAAAAAGTAAAAAATAAAATGAAGGGTTCAAGAAATGGAAGGTTAAGAACTAATCAAATTTTAATCGAGAGCTTATGAAGCTGTGGAACATAAAAATTTCAACAGTCACATGCCAAATGATGTAGTTTCTATAATATTTGAAAACCACAAGTGTAACCACCACTTTTCTAAAACAAGGATAATTTTGAACTTTTGTAAAATTAATAATAATAGGTTTAAATCATGTTATTGATTTATTGGTGAATTTTGATTATTTTAAAATTAGTTAAATTGATGTATTATAATTTTGGTTATTTTTCATATTTTAATATTTTGGGAATTTTTTATATTGATTTTATGGGATTTGTTTAGTCGGGTTTGAGTTTCGTCTCGTTCCGACTTGTGTTAGTGACCCGGGTAGTTTCGACTCTAGACGGGACCCCAAGATTAGTTAGTCATGGCCCACAAATCCTACTAATTAAGTTAGTAAGATTAGACTAATCCCACTTAGTTAGATTGGTTAAATTAGAGACTTAAACTTGACCCTTTTTGACCTCAAACCTTGTCATGACTTAAGTGGACCAAAATAAGACTTGTAGGGGCATCTTGGACATTTCATATAGGCTCATTAGGTCCTCCCATGGCAGCCACATAACGCATAGGTGTCCCCCTTTCATTTCTTTCATCTTGCCTCTTTTCCTTCACAAAGTGTTCTTCTCCAAATTAGAGAGCTTCCCTCTTTGATTTGATCTCCAAATCCTTACATCCCTCCACCAAAACTTCCATCCAACCTTCTCATACTGCCAAGGGAGGGTGCTAGCAAAGATTTGGAGCAAAGTACAAGGAGTTGTGTCCTTTTTGGAAGATCTTCGTGTCGGGGTCGTGTCCTTGAAAGTATCATTGGGATTCCACTCCCAATATGTAAAACCAACCCTCTAAATTAATTTTCCATGCATATTAATTAGTTTTGAATTCGTAGGATCCACCCCCATGCATGTACCCCCTTTAGATTCAAGTTTGAGGCCATTTGGAGCTCTCTTGAGGATTTTAGATATGTGTTTTGTGTCCTACTTGATAGATCCCAAATTAGGACATCCTATGTATTTGGTTTATTGTCTAATAGGATTAATTGTGTTTTAAATTCATGAATTTTTAGAATGGTTAGAGAGTGGATTGATCTTAGTTAGGATGGTTAGAATGAGTTTCATTTGGATACCTATGTTGGCATGCAATTATCTTGGCCTACATGTGTTTTTTTGTCCAAAACAACCCAAATTCGTCATAATATTCATCCACGTTTTTAGTACCTACAGCAACTTAGAAATGCCATAACTTTTAGCTCAGAACTTCGATTAATCTTTTATTTTTTTAAAAGAACCGTATCGAAGTTAGCTTTCCAAATATATATTTTAATAAGTCAAAATCATTGTAGAACTTTCTGTAAAACTATTTGAGTGTCAGCTGTCCAAAAGACAAACGTGTTTCAGTATTTTTGCGATTTCGGGAGCTTCCGGACACGAAAATACCATCCGTTTAAAGTTTCAAAAAGCTAACGCGAAGGGCTACAACATACTTTAATCCTAGAATTTAGTGAAGGCCTAATTGGTATGGTATTAGTTTTAAGTAGAAGAGTGACTATACAACATAGGTATTTTGTGTAACCTATGAGCCTATATAGTATGGATATTAAGTGAATGTAGGTATAATAGGTTGTCGAGTATATGTATGATATAGTACATATATATATATATATATATTATTGTTAAGTTATATATATATTTTAGTATGTTTGTTAGATGTTGGTTAGTAGAGGGTTAGATATGTTAGAGTTTGCTATATGTTAGTATAAGTTATATTTGTTAGTATAAGTATTAGATAGTAGAGGTTAGTATTTTGTTAGATATTTGATATGTTGTTAGATAGTTTGATGTTAGATATCTAGTATGTTAGATATTGATATGTTAGTAGGTTATGTTAGTTCTAGATATTGGTATGTTAGCAAGTTAGTCTCTATAGGTTACATGTTAGATATTAGTTAAGATGTTATGTTAGTATATTAGATAGTTAGTTAATTAGATATTTGAGGGGTATCTTGGTATCTCATGATACCAAGTTAGTATTTTAAGGTAAATATAAATTATCTTTACCTTCAAGGTAAATGATTAGTTTACCTTATGACCAAGGTATATATGGTATCAAGATACTAAGGTAAGGTATCAAGATATCTAGGTAAGGTATAGGTTTATCCAAGTTAAGGTATTGGATTCCAACTAAGATATTGGTATTGGGATGCCAATATGACCAAGGTTGATATGGTATTCTAGTGTTAGTGGGTTAGTGTCTAAGTGTTTGAGTTTGAGTAGGTGATATTAGATTGTGGAAGGGCTATATAGATCGGTATATATATTTTTGGGTTATATAGTATCTATATATATTATGAGAGTATACAGATATAGGTTATGGTTCATAGTGAAGATATGTATATACATGATATATGATATATATATATGTATGTGTTAGGGTGGTACTATATGGGTAAGGATATATGTGGTATGTATATACATTAATATATCATAAGTATCATAGATGTTGACCACTAATCTAAGTTTGACCAAAACCCTAGAAGCTTGACCTTGACTCCTAGTTTGACCCAAGTAGACCAGCGTTGACCTAGAGTTGACTAGTTGACCAAAAGTCAACTGTAAGTCAACCTTTGACCTAGTTTGACCTAGTTTGACTTGGTTTGACTTTCTGTGACCTAGTTTGACTCAGTGTGACTTAGTTTGACCTAATTTGACTTGATGTGACCTAGTTTGACTTAGTTGGACTGAGATTGACCTAGATTGTATATCATACATTAGAAAATCATGCTTAACTCTGTTAAACCCTAACTAACTTACAATATCTCATCTTTAGGTCTGTGAGATCACTCTGAGCATCGACCTTACTTGATAGCTCAGCACAGCAGGCGAGTACATTCTCTGATAGTAGTTATTTGTCTTGATATCTTCTGTATCTGATTCAGTTATAGTGTTTTACTTGATTCTCGACACGATGGTACACGGACTAGTTCGGATTCCTGTCATGAGATATTATTCCTAGATTTTCTTGGGATACTGGTACTTGCTCGATCTTGTTCTTATACTTGTATTGACACCGATTTCGGAGAGGGAGTAGCTACCTTCTTAGGGAATCCCGTGTCATGACGTGCTATGTCTGGATCTGTATACTATTCGGGGATGGATAGTTATTATAGGTTATGTGATCAATACCCCTCCTGTATTTTTTTTACTACTTGTTTCATAGCTTTACCCTTGACTCACGTAGGGTAAAGCCTGAACTGTGTTACTACTTGTTTCATAGCTTTCTATTTTGGCCAGGCCGAGTTTCTGCACTTGTAGCCGGCCATATGGAACAGCCTGATCCTGACCTATACCGATCACATAATTCTATAATACTTGAGACACATTTTATATTTATTACATCAGATAGATATATTCCTATTCAGTTCTACTTTTTTGCATGATACACCCTGGTATAATTTCCTGCTTTACTTATCCAGTTATATTTCCATCTTGATATGTTCATCTTGTATTCCATTGTGATTGTCTCTTACATCATTTGTCAATACAATAGAACTATTGTTGGAGGTGTACTTGCTCATTTTCCTGACAGGATAACCGTTGATGTTTACAGAGGACATGTTGGCTGATTGCTCTACATTTTACGGGTATGGCTAGGATAGAGATTTTGATGAGACATTACCCTTGGTGCCAGTAGAGGATTGACCTCCTGCTTAGACTGTTAGATAGGTTTGATTGAACTGCGTTCCAGCTAGTATTGAGACTTATATTATATGTTATATTTTGGATTCTTGTGTTATATCTTTAACTCTAAACTGTGTTGTGAATTTGAACCTTTTTTAGTTCATATATTTCTATTATATCTTTATGATATTCGTGCCTATCTTCCTTAGATGTCTTGTGATTGAGTTGAGATTATATACCTCCGTACGGAGATGACAGGTACATATATATTGTGTCCAGATACTTTACTTTCTAGGAGACCTATAATGCGTTGTACTGCCGATTTTGCGACGTAGGCTTGACGTACCCACGTGCTCGTGCCCCTACTCAGGGTGCGGGTCGTGACACATTTTTGTGGTGGCCCATGCAGGTCAGAGTCGCAACTAATACGATTTCGTAGTGGTGCTCGACCTAGAGTACTGCTACGAGCCTGCAGTTGGAATATAGGTTCTAGGTTATGATTGGAGTTGCTCAATCACATTTAGGACTTTTGAGAGATTTCTGGAACGACCCTTGAGAATCTTGTTGTGAACTTCAATTTGAATTCCTTTCCTCTTATTTCTATTTCATCTTTACTCCTTGTTTTTGAGTTGGATTTTGATGGAATCATTATTGATTTTGATTTTCTTGTCGAGATGATTGTTATGGCCTGAGTTACGGTATCTTCTGATGACATATGTTGACAGAAATAACAGGAAAGGTAAAACGTCTACGTGGTTATGTAACCTGGAGTTTATCGCAGCTATATTAGCCGTCGTGGCAAAAATATAGAGACCTGACTTCGGATGTACATATCTTGATTATGAGATTTGGGATTTCTCGCAGCTATACTAGTCGGCATAGCAAGGATTCCAGGCGACATGATTATGGAGGTGCATGCCCCAATTATGGATCCTACCGTTTATCGCAGTCTTGCTTACTAGCGTGGCGAGGATTCTGAGTATCATGATTTTTGACAGAAACGTATGATTATCAGATTGTATCTTGAGAAGGGTTCTAACATGTCATCTCTATCATTTTATTTTTGTTATTATAAATTCTGTTCCATTATCAATTAGCTTAGGAGTAAGGATACTTCCAGTTCTGTAGACCAGGTCCTTATAGAGTCTCATTTTATTATAGGTTCTTCGTAGTGTGATGGCTTTATGATTTGCAGTTGGTCTGTGTCCTTGATTAATTGTGTTAATAGTTTAGAGTATAGTTAGGAAGTAAGGTGTATGGTTTGATAATTAGATATAGATGAGAACCCTAGAGTGATTGATAAGTGTTAAGATAGGAGGTTCACCAGGAACCATGATAGGAGGAGTAACCTAGTAGCCAGAGACAAGGTATCTCAAATATTATAGAAGTTTAGGCACCAAAACAGTTTAGTGGCTAGTTGGAGAAGGGGTATGAACAACCTAGTATAGGGGTACTATCCAAGTATCATTTAGAAGAGTTAGTGCCTTGTGTAGACAGTGGCTAGACTTGGGTAGACACCCTGGAGAGAGTATTCTAGAAAGACGAGTGTTCTTCCGTGACTTCGATTTCTGGAGTGTCAGATATGTCAATCTCTGGAAATTTCCTTCATGAGTTGTAGTAGACAATATTATCTTCATTTTAATATATCACGTCCCACTCAAAATTGTTCCCTTTTACTACTTTTGTATCACAACTTTCGGTTCAATTTAGGCCATTTGACCATTTTTCACTTTTATTTATGATTTTCATATGCACATTGCCAGGACTTTTAACTTAGGAGCACAAGACTAGTTGTTTTCTCAAAACTAACTTTACATACATGATCTAGACAGGACACCCTATACCCATGACCTTCGTGTCCCACTTCGATACACCATCTTGTAATTCATTTTTATCGTATGACTTTTCTGACACAAGACCCAATCTTGATTTTCCCTACAGAGTCACTTTTATTTCCGACTCGAGTTAGAGACACCATTTCGACCTAAACTTGATGACCCAAAGTATGAGCACGACCCACTTTAAGCCTACTATCCATATTTCACTTGTGTCCCATTCATTTGAGCTTCCAATTTTTGCATCAATCATTTCAATCGCCACAACAGCAGTTCCAAGCCCCATCTAGGGCCCGGGTTCAGCGGTTTCATACGATGATACGAGCTCCAGTACAACTAGATCAGCAGCACCCCTCGAGGCAGTTTCAGCCAGCTCCTACCTGTACCTACTGTTGGAGATCAGGCCATTCTTGGAAGGTGTGCAGAAAGAGGCTGGGAGTGTGCTTGTGTTTGCAAAAACAAAAGTATAAAACTTTATTGATACAAACTGTAATAAAGATTACAAGAATTCTGGGAAAATTACAACTATAGGAATCCAATCTTGATGACGATTGCTCTATCCCTTGGACGATGTGAACTTTGAAGACGAAGCCTTTGAAGTTGAAAACAACTCTGGAAATTGAAGACAAAAGCCTCTAAAGTTGAAGACAAAAGTCTCGGAAGAATGCAGCAGCACTTTGGCAAGAACTCCTGAACTCTCTGATTTCTGATCTCTGATCTCGATCCCCTTGAAATGAAGACATGAAACTCTATTTATAGAGTTCTGAAAATAACTAACTTTCAGTTATTTTGGACTACGCAAGCTGATTTGCACAGCAACTGGTTTGCGCAGATATGGACTGTGCAGGCAATTACTGGATCGTGGGTCAACTATCTGAGACACATGGCATTATTTGATTGAAATGCGCATGATCGTGCATAGACAGTTGCCACGTAATGAGCAATTGATGGCATGAATGCCACATGTAATTTATCAGTTATGTTGGTAGAATGCGCAAAGTGAACTGCGTATACACTGGTTTGCGCAGACTCAGACTGCGCAGGCTTCATTTGCGTAACCACGGATTACGCTGCCAACTGTCAGCCGTCCTCGAGCACTGTACGGCACCAAAAACGAACAGTCTCCTCGTTATTCGTGTTATCAACTGTCAGGAAGATCTGATTTGATTCAGTCAATGATGACTTCTGCCACGTCAGCCTGCGCAGTTGGGAACATGCGCAAACCAACCTGCGCAAAGTAACGTCTGCGCAATCTGTTGTCTGCACAACTCATCAAAATGATGAATATCTTGAATTTTTGACTTTGTTGATTGATGCAACTTGATTTTTTAGGACCTACAAGACCCCCTTCAAAGTTTTCGAAAGTTGATTATAATCAAAATTTTGAAATACTTTGAATTTTTGAATATTGAATTATTTTGCGCAATATGATGAGCTGTCTGCGCAAAGCGAATAGACCACAAGTTTAGGCGCAATCCGAGGCATCCGTTTCGCATTTCAAAAACTATAAATACCCCTCTTTTCGTTTTCAATTATTTACTTTGCAATCTTTCGAGCTTTTTGAGAAGAAAATCTTTCAACCTTCACTGTTCTCCTCCTCCGACGATTGTCATGGCCCCACGACGATCAAATGCTGCCGCTGCCGCCGCCGCGAAGGGAAAAGCTCCGGCCGAGTCTTCTGACAGGATTGCACGACGAGCTTCCCGACACGAATCCGCACACCCTGCTCTGAGAGGTAGTTGAACCGATCGAAAACCCCTTCTTAGGGTGATTCGACTCCCTTGAAACTCATCTCTCTTTTTTTAGAGATAAGTTCATATTGTGCCACCCTTTTTAGGGTTTCGGTTGCATCAACTATCAGTTCTTCATTTTTATGAAGGCTGCATTCTTGCGCAAATTGTTGATTTGTGCTGACAGGAAGTCAGCGCAAACAATTAAGTTGCGCAGATATCAGCGCAAACTATTGCTTTGCGCACCTTTTATGATGCGCAAACTGATATTGCGCAAGTCATGTCAGCGCAATCTGAGGTTGCGCAAATCATGTCAGCGCAGTCTAAGGTTACACAAATCATGTCAGCACAGTCTGAGGTTGTGCACTCTAATGTTTTATGTTTAAAAACAGAATCTTTGTCTTGGACTAATTTTCATCTGTTCGTTGATGCAGTTGAAGTCAATGAAGATCCAGATTACGAACATTTTGTGGGAACCCTCACAGAGTCTGAATACAAAGAGGATCTGTCTCATGTCCATTACCCTCAGTATGATCTGCCGGCCTCCCGTCAGGCTATATTGATTTCTCAGGACAATGAAACTTTGATGTGTTTGATGAACGGACAGCCTTTAGAATCAGCTGATGCTGTAATTCACAAGAAACCCTTATTCCTATTCGGTGACGCATTTGAGAGAGCCTCTCAGCCTAGGCCAAGGATGGAAGATAGGGTAGTTCACTAGCAAGATAGATCTTTTTTTATACCCGACATCGCTCGCTGCCTTCCTTTGTCACGGTACGCTCATGCAAGCTACCCTAGGAAGATGGATTGGAATATCACTCTATTTTAGGATGCTCGGGCAGGAAAAATCTTCGTAAAGAAGGGGCCACAACATAAGGATATATTTTATAGCTCTTCCGACAGATATAGTGTCCTACTGAGAGGCTTAAGACCTGGCTGCATTCCACCAGAGAACTCCTCCATGCTAATGCCTGTTAGGACACCAATATTCGCAAATGAGTTTGCGAAGGTTGAAGGAAAATATCCTGAGCAAGATATAAGAATGACTGGATTGGTGAATCCAGACTACAAGCGATGGAGTTATATCGCGAATTGGGTTCTGAGAAAATTCCAAGACAGACTCCAACAAATCAACCTATATGAAGCAGTGCATGCCACTGTATATGGATTTGCTCCCAATCCTCATATGTTGTTAGCCTTAGCTGAGAGATACAACTACAGGACCGGAACTTTTATGACCCCAGGAGGAGAGATGGGCTTTGCACTCCACGAGATGAAGTATATCTCGTACTTGCCCATGGCAGATGCTCCGTATGAGGAGTATGTACCAACAAATGATGAGTTGAACAAGCTCAGAAAAGAGAATCCAGAGATGGTGACAGTGTTCGAAGAACTATTGTGCCATTACAAGATCTGCTCTTTATTTTACAAGAGTGCCACTGCCAATACTTGTTATTCTTCAAAGTGGCTACCATATCTGTTTCTTAATCATATAGAGGAGAAGAAAACCAAGGAGAACGATAAATGCTACCCAACCTTTTTCAAACCTTTGAGCCATACAGAGGTCAGAAAATTAATGGAACAGAGTGGTCACTTTGATAAAGAAGTGAAGGATGATCATGAATATCCTCCTTTGAAGAGAGGAGACAATTTGGAAAGTTACTTGAGAATGGGCTATAGGCCCATGTCAGAAACAGCACAATTGGCGGGATTCTTAACATACTGGCTGCGAAGGTTCGTAGTTCCCGGATCCAGTGCAGTGGATCGTTTTTACCGTGGCGTCTTGTTTGCAGCTGTTAAGCTAGTCTTCGGTTATAAAATGGACTTACTATCAGCAATGACCTGCAAGCTGAATGCCAGTCTTCGTTTATATGTTGACTTGATATTGAAAGCAAAAGGAGAGAGAGAATTCCCTAGCTTAGAATTGCCATATACATATTTGTTTGGATGGTTGCTTCTTCACTATCCAACCCTAATGAATCCTGGCATGGGACCAGTTGACGGCAGTTTTCTTCGAAGGTATTCCGATGGAAAATGGAAATATACTTCCTTAACTGAGTGTAGATTTATGTTGAATCTGAACAGAGGCTGGAACTTCTGCTGCACTCCTTTCCCTGCTGGGTATGATCAGATGCCCACGAATATGGTGGATTCGAAACTGCAGCCTCTAACTCGTGTCGCTTTTGAATGGTTGAAGACAATTCGACCATCTCATTTGGTTTACCGATTCGAAGAAGAGTGCTACTTAGAACCATACCTCCTAAGCCATTTTGCTCGACAGTTTGGGTATGATCAGTTCCATGTAGGGAACGCAATTACCTGCCTCCAAGGCAAAGGTTATCTGATAGACGGAGCTAGGGCTTGGACTTATTACAATGCCCGTGATACAAAAGCCACTTTCTCCATGCCAGCAAGGACTACTCCTCAGGGTCCTCGAATGCTTTTTACATACTCCGTGTTTTACACATCAGCGAATACTTTTGCCGAGAATTTCAATCTCGCAGATAGTTTCGCCACTGCAACAAGATTGAGAAGAGGGAGAATTGCTCCATCGATCCCTATAAATGAGGAGGCGCAGGAACCGGCAGATGCACCTCTGGAGACTACAAGGGATATTGTATTCCCCCAAGAAGTAAATGCACCACTTCGTATTTCTCTGAAGGTGGGTAAATCTCCTACGAAGAAAAGAAGAAGAGAGGAGCCTCATGCTCCTGTGGCGAAGAAGAAATTGATTCTTGATGTTTCTTCTGAAAAGGTGACTACCAGATCTCAATCCCGGCAATTGGCCGAGACACATCAAGAAGTTGCCACTACACCAACTTCCGTGCAAAAGCAAGCAGAGCCAGAAAATGTAGAGAGTCCTGTTAGACCTCTACACAGAAAGAAAAGAGTAGTCACCAGAAGAGTCTTGGAAGAGTCTTCTTCTATACAACTCCTGACTTCAGTAGATGCTGCTGCAGGACTTCTAATGGCATCTCCTACACCTGCTTCTGAATCAGGGAGCAAAACTCTCGAGGAGAATGAACAGAGGAAAGATTTTGCCCCAAGAATTGAAAAGCCTAGACAACATATCTTAGAGAAAGAACAAAGTGTTGTACGATCTCATTCTTCTATTGCAGATATTACTCAACCTCCTCCTACTCCCAGGACTCTTCGTGAGGACGAAGACCGTAAAATGATTGCAGCTCTGGAGGATTGCAGTTATAGCTTGCAGGAAGATCAGGCTGCCACTAGCAGTGGAAATGCAGCAGTAGAAGAAGAAGAAAAAGAAGAAGACGAGGAAGGTTCTTCATCTGAAAATGTTGATGAGTATTTACAAGATCCTAAAAAGAATAATGAAGAACACAATTCTCTTGATACTGTCGATGATATTTCAAATCCTAAAAAGGATATTGAAGTGGAGGCATCTGCAGAAAAGCTGTCGATGTTGAGATAGAAATATCTCCTGAAGAAGTAGCCGACGAAGGTGTGCTAAAAGAAAATCCCGCCACCGACCCTCAAGGTATAAAATGAGATTTAACAATCTTTTCTTTTTTTAAAATGAACTGATAACTAATATCTTCATTTACAGATCTTGAGACTTTGCCAACACCTCCAACAGACCTGATTATGGTGCCTATACCAACGGTGGTTATTAGCAGTAGTCATCATTTATCTTGTGGTTCTGAGGCGGGCAGTAGCCAGGCTGTTGCAGCTGAGGCTACTTCTGTTCAACGGTATTCCATTCCAGTAAGGAATGAACTCGTTGTTAGACCAAACCAAGGTAATATTGCTCTTAATTTGATTTTTTTTGTTCATCAACAATCAATTAGTAAAATAACAATTTTACTTTTGCAGAAGATCAAGCAGGAGGAGCAACCAGCTCTACTCTGGCTCCCTTATTTAAAGAGCCTATTGTCCAACCTCAAAGAATCGAGCAACCTGTTACCCCGTCTTCATCAGGAGTAGCAGCGACTCCTGGAACTCTGGCCATCAATCAGCAAGTGGTCCAGTCATTTACCCGATGTTTCTTTGAGTCGCTGGGATCTCTCGTCCGTAAAATGATAGAGAAAGAAGGGGCTGACTTCATTATGGTTAGGAAGCCCACTTCTTTCTTGATAAGAGCCATAAGAGACCAAGGAGACGAAGCTCAGGCCACTCTCCTTGAACATATACTGGATGAATTAGAAGTCTCCATCAAGAAGTATAAAGAACTCAAGAAGAAAGATGTAGACTCTTTAGTACAAGCTGAATTTGAGCGGCTGGCTCAAGCTGCTGATATGAAAAGGTTAACTCTTCAAAATCTGTTAGAAGCTCATTCAGCAAAATCAGCTGAATATAATTCTAAAATAGAATCAATTACTCTAGTGGCTGAAAGCAAAGGATGGCAACTTGCTGAGCTGAAGGCTGAAATTACTCGCCTCCAACAAGAATTTGAAGAAGAAACTGTTAATCACCAACTGGTGATTGAACAATTTAATGCATTGATTGAAGAAAGGAATGAGTATGAGACCACTCATGGTGAAGAGATCACTCACAGGACAGTAGATATGCCCATTTTTGATGAAGAAAGCGGGATGGAGGAGGCAAGAAAGATAGTAGCGTCAACACACGAAGAAGAGCTGCAGACATTGAAGCAGCAAATTGACAATCTGATTGTCCCTCCTTCTTGATTTTGTATTTGGGTTTTGTTGCTGTAGCTGCATTTTTGTAATGTCTCATTTTTTTGATATAAAAGACATTTTGTTGTGGCTCCATTATTTATTGCATATCTTATTCAGATATAAATAATAGATAGATATGATATATTTATTGACAACTTAATCGAAAACGACAAGTTGCTGATGTAGAAGATGAACGATGATGAATCGTCAATGTATATGAAAATGAATGAACGGGAATACCGTCAAGTAATGATGAAAGAACGGGTAAATCGTCAAATGATGGTGAAATGAACGAGTTAACCGTCAAATGATAATAAATGAATGGGTTAACCGTCAAAATAGATGAACGGATGAACCGTCAGATATTAACGAACGGACGAACCGTCGGATGAGTGTTATAAATGAACGGATGAACCATCAAGCATTTAATGAACGGATGAACCGTCAAGCATTTAATGAACGGATGAACCGTTGGATGAATGTGATAAATGAACGGATGAACCGTCAGGTATTAATGAACGGATGAACCGTCGGATGAATGTAATGCTTCATTAATTGAGGAACTTCTGTCTATAAATATAGCAGAAATCTGACAGGAACGAACACTTCTACTCTTCAACATAAAAATATCTTCCGGAGAAGCATCTAAGAAGGTTGAGACTGTCTCGAAGGTTCAGAAGGGTATTGAAGAACACCCTGCCGATCCAGTTCAGCCAAAGGAAGCAGAAGCAGGCGAAGGTTCGTCTGCACCCCAGCCACCACGGGACATTTTGGACTTCCTGCTCGAACCAGGAAAGACTAAAGAAGAAGAGGCCATGAGGATGGCCGCCTGCAAGTTTCTTGTGGGATCCAGCAAGGAGGTTCTCGGCTCTTTTGCTGACCGCATTTTTGAGAAGGACGGCAGTGGCCCTCGTCCCAATATAGAAAAAGATGATAGTGACCTTTAATATGTACTATCATATAATAAAATTTGAATTTTATTTATGAACTTGATTCTGTCTGATAATTTACAAGTATTTACATTTATACATAATACTTCTTTAAGAATTTGCCATTGATAGGCATCATAGCAACTCGACCATCAAGTTCTGAAAGTTGATAAGCTCCGTTTGAGAAGACTTTGCTTACAACATAGGGACCTTCCCATTTCGCATCGAATTTCCCTTTGCTCATATGAGTCATAGTCATAGGACGTCTGACCGTTAGAACAAGTTCTCCTTGCTGAAAAGCTCTGACCTTCACTTTACGATTAAATGTCTTTGAAATGCGGGCTTGGTATAACTCAATATGCTGTTGAGCCATTAACCGCTTTTCATCCAATGCCTCTAACTCTTGAAGTCGAAGAAGGTCATTGTTTTCTGTGGTGAGCTCATTGGCAATAGCAATCCTTAAAAAAGGAATTTGTAACTCCAAAGGAAGGACAGCTTCACAGCCATACACCAAAGAGAAAGGTATAAAGCCTGTGGGATTGCGGACTGTCGTTCGATAGGCCCAAAGATATTCGCCAAGTTTCTCGCTCCAATTCCGTTTGTTAGTGGATACAAATTTCTTAAGGAGCTTAATAATGGTTTTGTTAAAGGCTTCAGCTAAACCATTAGCAGCAGGATTGTAGGCCGTCGAAGCAACATTGTTAATCCGATGATCATCGCAGAATCTGGTGAACTTCTGACTAATGAATTGAGGTCCATTGTCATGAATGATTCTTCGAGGTACACCGAATCTATAGATGACATGGTGTTTAACGAAGTTAATGACACTGCTAGTCTTGACTTCAGCCAGAGGTATAGCTTCAGCCCACTTGGAGAAGTAATCGGTTATTGCCAATATGAACCGATGTCCTCTAGAAGAAGGAGGATTGATAGGACCTATGACGTCCATACCCCAAGCTTCAAAAGGCCAAGAAGCAGCAGTCGGGTGTAAGAATTCCGATGGTTGATGAATGAAGTCTGCATGGATTTGACAAGCACGACATTTCCTTGCATATTCAATGGCATCTGATACCGTAGAGGGCCAATAGTAACCCATACGTCGAATACGATCCTGTAGTTTAGGACCAGGTTGATGTGCTCCACAGACGCCATCGTGAGCTTCACGCAACACTTGTTTGGCTTCATCACCAGCTAAACAGCGTAGAAGAAGACCATCATAAGTTCGCCGATAGAGTGTTTTGGTGGTTTGATTGTAATAGAATCGTAGAGATCGACGTCGAACGCTTGTAGCCTCCTTAGGATCTTCAGGGAGTATGTCATGTACTACGAAATCGATAAAAGGAGTTCTCCAATCATCATCAATAACTTCGACTTCAGCAAGATTACTAAATTCAATATTACGATTATTCTCAATACAGAATAGTTCTCGGTTAGAAATAACCACCACCTGATGTCTTTTGATAGGGATGGCTAAGACAGCTGCAAGATTGGCCAAAGCATCGGCTTCAGTATTGCAAGCTCGTCGAACATAGTCGATGAAGAAAGCTTTGAATAATGTAGCTATATTAATTGCCGCTTCATGATAAGGCACTAGGTCTTGATGACGGACTTCATAGGTTCCTCTAACCTGGTTCACAACCAGTTTAGAATCACCATAGACTTCCAGATATTCAACATTCAGTTGTTTAGCTAGCTGAAGGCCGACAAGTAAAGCATTGTACTCTGCCATATTGTTGGAGCAAGGTTCATCTAAAGAGTAGGCTCTTTGGATAGTTAATCCGTCTGGAGAAACGAGAACAACTCCAACACCTGCCACAATAGCACCATTTGGTCCAATTCTTGATGCACCATCAAAGAATAGACGCCAGGTTGAAAACTCTTCGGAGATCATGTTGACTTCTAATGTCTCGTCAGGAATTTCGTCATAGAGTTTAGATGTCTCAGGCACAGGATGAGCTGCTAAGAAATCCGCCAGCGCTTGACCTTTGACAGACTTTTGTGAAACATACACCATGTCATATTGAGCTAGCAGGATTGTCCATGTAGCCAACCGAGAATTAAGTGTACTAGGTTTCTTCATGAGTACCCGGAGAGGGTTAACTCGAGATATAACATGAATAGTTTGACCAATGATATAATGCCTCGTCTTTTGCACAGCAAACATAAGAGCCAGGCATTCTTTCTTGACCGGACTATAACGGTGTTCAGCACCAATCATAGTTCGGCTAAGATAGTAGATAGCTTGTTCATGACCTTCTTTGTTCTTTTGGGCAAGTAAAGCACCCAATGAATGGTCCATAGCACGGACATACATCAAGAATGGAATACCAGAGATAGGTGGCACCAAAACTGGTGGGTTCATAAGATATTGTTTGATATCGTCGAATGCTCGTTGACACTCTTCAGTCCAAACAAAAGATACACCCTTCTTCATTAGTTGAGTGAATGGTCTGCAGCGTCCAGACAAGTTCGAAATGAATCGCCTGATGTACGCAAGTCGACCTTGGAATCCTCGTAGCTCTTTTAGGTTGCGTGGAGGACGCATCTCTTGGATGGCTTTGATCTTCTCGGGATCCACGTGTATACCCTTAGAGGTAATGACGAAGCCGAGAAATTTGCCACTAGAGACACCCAAGAATGACTTGGTAGGATTCATCTTGAGCTGATGTTGACGCATGAGATTAAATATTGTTCTCAAATCTTGGATGTGATCTTCTTTTAGACGACTTTTGACAGCAATATCGTCAACGTAGCATTCGACTATTTTACGAAGATGTTCTCTGAAAATGGTACTCATAGCTCGCTGATAAGTTGTACCAGCGTTCTTAAGACCAAATGGCATTACTGTATAACAATAGACTCCTCGAGGAGTGCGGAAAGATGTATGCTTTTCATCTTCAGGATGCATTTTAATCTGATTATATCCGGAGAATCCATCCATAAAAGATATTCGCTCGAACCCACAAGTATTGTCAATCATGACGTCTGTGATAGGAAGAGGAAATTCATCTTTTGGACATGCTTCATTGAGATCTCGGAAGTCGATGCAGACTCGAACTTTTCCAGTTTTCTTCAGAACTGGGACGATATTGGCTACCCAATCAGGATGTTGCTCTTCTCGAATAAAGCCACAAGCGATGAGCTTCTTAACTTCATCATCGATTGCGTCCATCATTTCAGGCTTAAATCGCCTTTGTTGCTGTTTGACTGGTTTAGTATTAGGAAGAATGTTCAGTTTGTGAGTAGCAATCTTGGGATCTAAACCTGGCATGTCTTTGTAACTCCAAGCAAAGACGTCTATGTATTCTTTAATGAGAAGAATCAACTCTTGCTTATCTGCTTCTGGAAGATTCTTGCTAATAAAGATTGGCCGAGGTGACTCGCTTTTCCCTACATCAATTTGAACTAATTGATCTTCAGTAGGAGGTTCACGTTGTTCAAAACGAAGTACCCATTGGTTATCCATATGTTGAGCCCAAGGATCTGTTTCCGGACTTTCTTCAACATCTTCATCACAGCCTTCTGGTAGTTCAACGGAGACCATGTTAGAAGATACGATTATACGATGGACTTCACCGATGCTGGTATCAGAATCCCATGATCTGGAATCAGAAGAATTAGAACGTTCTTCACTATCTGATTCAGAAGCCGCTGGGGATAACAGTGGAGGAGAAGTATATCCGAGACCTTTCTTGGTCCTGCCATAATATATTTGTGATTTTCTGTTTGAAACTGTTGTACGAATGGGAGTTCGTCTACCTTTACCATAGTTAAGGCCGCTTTTGAAGTCGTAACCCATCTTTCGGACGATGTCTTTTGATTGTTGACTATAACGATGGAACTGGAGACGTCCCGTATCGTTAACTTTGCTATCATCCGTATAGTTAATCTTTGTTTCCGGTCTTTTATATAAAAATGCTGGACTTTTACCTTTCTTCAAAGAAGGGTGAATAAGGTAAGAATCATCTGGATCTTCAAGCGAGACTTCTGTCTGAAGAGATTGTACGACTCCCAGTGTAATTGATTGGAAGCTATCTAACATATCCAAATAACTTTTAGTATAATAAATAACATCAATATACTGGAAAGTAGATGCTTTTTCATTGATTTGTACATCAGTATTTACAACAGGACCTTTAACCTTAGCAGGTTTGGTCAAATTGATTACAAGAGGGGGAGAAGAAGAACGTGGAGGAGGCTTGTTACGACGGAGGTCGATAACAAGTGGCTCAGAAGAGGTGAGCTCCCTTTTTTTCTTGTTGCGATTTAGATCAACAACAAGTGGCTCAGAAGGAATGAGCTGCTTTTTGTCTTTGTTACGACGTAAGTCGATAACAAGTGGCTCAGAAGAGGTGAGCTCCCTTTGATTTTCATCAGCATCAACTGATTTCTTTTGAACTGGTAAGTGAATAACCAGTGGCTTGGAAGATTGAGGATGAGAAACTCGCCCCTTAACAGGTATGATAAGAGTGTCTTGAGGTACTGCTTTTTGATCTTCTTCAGTATCCATAGCCAATACCACCTTCATAAACTCGTCTTTGTACATACGAGCATCGTTGCAATAAGCTTCAACACCCTTGAAAGGATAAAGATCTGCAACTTCTTTGTGAACTTGTCCTTTGTCATCAACATATTTAAAGCATTGATGAAGAGTTGATGGAACGACATTGTGTTTATGGAGGAATGGCCTTCCCAGGAGAGCATTGTAAGAACAACCATGATTGTCGATGATATAAAAGGTCACCTTTGTGCGAAGATTGCCTATTTGAAGTTTCAGGCGGATCTTACCCAAAGGTTCACTCTTCCCTTGGTTAAATCCCAAGATAGTAGTGATTGTAGTTGAAAGACTATGCACCGGTATCTTCAACGCATCTAGCATAGTCTTTGGCATGATACTAAGTACAGATCCTGGATCTATCAAGATACGATCGACCTTCATTGAATCTACATATCCTATATAGTAAAGAGGGCGATCATGTCTATTATCTTCCATTAGCATATCATCCTGAGTGAAGGTAATGTTTGGGATCAGTTCCAAGACACTATGACAGTGATGACAAGAGAGTGGTTCTGATTCTGGCTTCTTGAGAAGAGTTAAGCAAGTTTCAGCCTGCATCAGAGCTTCACTTAGAGTTTCTCGTGTCTCTTTGGAAAGACGCAAGAGTTCAAAGATTGACAGCCTAGCTGGTGTATTGGCTAATTGAGCCAATATATCAAAGTTGTAAGGCTTCTCAAGCCCAGTAGGAGATGACTTCTTTAGAGGTTTGTCAAATCGAACTTGTTGCTTGCCTTTGTCAGCCGTTGTTGGCTTAGGAGGAATTGATACTACAACTGGTGAAGATGTAGAAGGGACCTCTTCAGCAGATGCAGGTTGTGCCAGAGCAGGTTCGGAAGAAGAAGCAGGATCCTTTTGACCTTCAGAATGATCTTTCAAATAAGCTTTCCCTGATCTGGTGCCTAACAGAATCTCTTCGTCAACAATAGGATCAAAAGATACCATGTTGCAAATCTTGGTTTTGCCTTTAGAACGAGTTTTCTTCTTGGAAGATATCTCAAATTCTGGAGCAAGATCAGGATGGATCCACATAATTTCACCGTTGTCAAGAGACAAAGGAATAAGACCTTCATTGGATGGAAGCGGAAGATTCTCAATCTCAAGGGTTGCTTTAGGAATTAGAATGACACCATGCTGTATCATCTGTGGAGGGAAATCTCCAAACTGGACTGAAACCATATTTGCAGTAACAGTCTTCTCATCTTGTTGTAGAGTGACTACACCAGCATTGACAAGCTCTTGAATCTTACCTTTGAGCACATAGCATGCTCGAGTAGGATGTCCAATGAATCGGTGATAGACACAATACTTGGGATGATCAGTCTTATTGACTTCATCAGGTTTCTTTGGATCAGGGAGTTGAATTTTATTGCTTTTGAGTAAACATTCGAAGATACTTGCAGTGTCATTCTCATCAAAAGAATATTCCACTTTTGGACGAGATTCCCTCGGTGGAGGTGCAGAAGGAGTAGGAGTAGATGTAGGTGGGGCCACATTGACAGCCAAAGATTCTTTATTTTTGTTCAAGTTAATGTTCAAAGTCTCTTTCGCTTTGCGATTGTTCTGGCGATTGCCACCACCTGAATTCTGATGCTCATCGCGATCAGGGTTAGACATTTGTACCCCCAATTGTTTGAACTTGTCGGCACTTACTTCAGCAGCTTTGGCGTTGACGATGAATGAGGGCCAATCTTGGAATTGGGTAGATCCCGTCCACATACTGATAATAGGTAAAAGATTTGCCTTACAAGTATCAATAGTGACAGCAGCTGGAGTCCCTGGAGGCATTTTCAAAGCTTTACGGCGGAACCGTTCAATAAAGCTCTCAGCAGTTTTATTATGTTTTTGTTTGATTTTGTTGAGAGCTGACAGTCATATCATTAAATCCTTCATAGAACCGTTCCAGAAAGATTTGTTTGAGACCTGAAAAGGATGTGATGCAACCATCTGGCAAACTTCTGTACCAGTCGTATGCTATGCCGGCTAAACAACCGACGAACACTCTGGTAAGAAGAGCGTCATTTGGCTGAAGTTGAACAGTCATTACCTCAAAATGATTGATGAATTGACTCGGGGAAGTACTGCCATCGAACAGATAGATTGTAGGGATTTTGTACTTTGGGGGAAACGGGACGTCCTTCCATTCAACCGGATAGGGCTGTTTAATCCCCAACCTTTGTAGATTGTCTTTCTCTTTAAATGCTTCAAACTGGGTTCATAAGAGTTTGACAGCTTCATTGGCGTCTTCTGATGAAGAAGAAGGAGCAGGTTGAGTTGTAGTGGTAGGAGGAGAAATAGCGTTGTAAGCACTACCCCCAGCTCCTGACTGGCTAGGCGTAGTTTGTACTTGCACTTGTATAAGAGGCATTTGGGAAGGCACTACCCCCAGCCCAGTATTGGCAGGTATTGAAGATGCTATGATCTCTGGACTAGTAATAGGTGCAGTTGGTGGTGTAACATGCTGTGCTACAATGATGGAATGCATACTAGCAACCATCTCAGCCATGGTTTTTAATTTGTCTTCGAGTGCAGCAATTCGCTGTTCCTGATTTGCGGAGGTTGAAGCATCTGGATCATCGGTGACAACATAAGCCGTCACTTCTCTTGGCACAGTGGAAGATACTGTTTGTTCAGAACTTTCACTGTATGCATCATAATCAGAGAACGAATCATCTCCTGACTGAGAAACAGGAAGATGACCTGAAGGGTTTTGAGGAAGATTCCTTTGACCGATTGTATCTCGGCTTCGAGAACGGGTATGTTGAAATACTCCTTCGGAAGATTCTTGAAGTAATTCCAAATACCGTTGGCTTGGCTTGCGGAGTCTACCATGCTTAGAGCATCTTTTACCCTCAGAGCCTCGAGAAGTCATATTAACAGAAGCATACAAAACTTCGTCTTCATCTGACATGTGTTCAGATTTAGCAAAAATTAAACGATCGAAGACAGATCGTTTTGTCGTTTGACAACAACATTGGATAATGACTTTATGATTGCAGTGATGCTCAGATGGTTGAGATGGAGATATTGAATCATTATCCCGTTTTTGTCTTAATTGTTCTCGAAGGTCCACAACAGGACGAAGAAAGTTCCGAGGGATCTGTTCTTTGATAATATTCGGAATATGATTCCGATTCTTCAAATGTTTAGTCCCTTGAGTATACAGGGAAGTGCTTACTTCATTAGCATAAGTGTCGGGATTTTTGACCTTGGAGATTTGTTTTTGATGATGTTTGACCTTCGGCATTGGCTGTTTACGTTTTACCAAAGTGGGTCGATTAAGATAAGTTCTGAGGTCAGCAAATTCACCCCCAGGAGTTTCTGTTTGAGACACTAACAATTTTCCCTGTCTGGAACGACAAATTTGGAGAGTCGGAAGGTCCTGAAATTCTGCTATCGGAGTAGGCAGGTTACCTCTTTGATTAGTACAAATACTTTTGTTATAAAGGAAAGAAGAATCCTTGTTTGCAAGATTTCTCGAACTGATTGGTGCCGAGACACATTCAGATGGATCTTCTTCAGTAAAGACTGAAGAAGACTGAGGAAAGACCAAAGGGCCTTTTCCCTTGTTTTGAGATGAAGGGTTAGCTAAAGAGCGTTTTCCTCTGTTATCTTCCAAGTCTTGAGACAAGAAAGTTTGAGAAAAGGCCAATGGACCTTTTCCTTTGCTTTGAATAGAAAGAGGAGTAGCCAAAGGACTACCCTCAGTGGATTGCGCAGGGACAATAGGGTGTTTAGGAAGAGGAGCAGAATCTCTTCTTTTGTTATAAGAAGAAGGGAATTTAGCCAAAAGGCTATTTTTCTTGGATTGTGCAGACTTGGTTTGCGCATGGGTGGAAGGTGCACTAGTCATTTGTGCATTAGAAGCTTTGGTAGGAAGTGCATCAGGAGTTCTTGTACTAGAGTGCTTGGGATGCACTTTGGTTACTGGAGTGCTATTTTGCGCAGGAAAAGCCACTGCCAATTGCGCCAGAGTCATAGGAGTCTTCTGTTTTGACAAGGCAGCATATGAAGTAGCTTGCGCAACAGTTGCAGCAGTTGCTGAGACAGACTGTGCAACAGTTGACACAGCAGTTTGTGCAGCAGTCTGACTAGCAGATTGTGCAACAGTTGGCACAGCATCCTTGGTGGCAAAATTGTCAGATTGTGCAGCAGACTTGGAGACCCAAACTGAGCGCACTTTGCTCTTGGCAGAAGTGACTGCAGTACGGGGAGTGGTCTTGGAGTTAAGCATCGCCTCATAGGCTGTCTGGTTGACCTTAACAACCAGTGTCTTCTGCGTCTTCCCGATAGACGCTACGTCACATTGAGTTGCTACTTCCTCGTCGGAGGAGAAAGTTGTCCCCAGCAGAGTCGCCATTTTGTTTGCAAAAACAAAAGTATAAAACTTTATTGATACAAACTGTAATAAAGATTACAAGAATTCTGGGAAAATTACAACTATAGGAATCTAATCTTGATGACGATTGCTCTATCCCTTGGACGATGTGAACTTTGAAGACGAAGCCTTTGAAGTTGAAAACAACTCTGGAAATTGAAGGCAAAAGCCTCTAAAGTTGAAGACAAAAGTCTCGGAAGAATGCAGCAGCACTTTGGCAAGAACTCCTGAACTCTCTGATTTCTGATCTCTGATCTCGATCCCCTTGAAATGAAGACTTGAAACTCTATTTATAGAGTTCTGAAAATAACTAACTTTCAGTTATTTTGGACTGTGCAAGCTGATTTGCGCAGCAACTGGTTTGCGCAGATATGGACTGCGCAGGCAGTTACTGGATCGTGGGTCAACTATCTGAGACACATGGCATTATTTGATTGAAATGCGCATGATCGTGCATAGACAGTTGCCACATAATGAGCAATTGATGGCATGAATGCCACATGTAATTTATCAGTTATGTTGGTAGAATGCGCAAAGTGAACTGCGCATACACTGGTTTACGCAGACTCAGACTGCGCAGGCTTCGTTTGCGCAACCACGGATTGTGCTGCCAACTGTCAGCCGTCCTCGAGCACTGTGCGGCGCCAAAAACGAACAGTCTCCTCGTTATTTGTGTTGTCAGCTGTCAGGAAGATCTGATTTGATTCAGTCAATGATGACTTCTGGCACGTCAGCCTGCGCAGTTGGGAACATGCGCAAACCAACCTGCGCAAAGTGACGTCTGCGTAATCTGTTGTCTGCGCAACTCATCAAAATGATGAATATCTTGAATTTTTGACTTTGTTGATTGATGCAACTTGATTTTTTAGGACCTACAGCTTACAGTGTGGATCAACAGAGCATCTGGTTAAGAATTATCTCTTAACCCTTCATCGTCCTGGCCAGTGTCCATACCAAGGGCAGAAAGATGGAGTTAGGTCACCTGTGGAACAGCGTCATGCCCCGCACCAGTAAAGGGATATATCCAGCTGGGCATGTTCATGCGTTGACGGTCGAGGAGACCGATGCTACAGGTGATAGGATAGCAGTCTGTCATTTGTTCTTCTTCCCTCATTTTTCTATGATTGTTGTATATTCCAGTAGTACCTCTTGGATTATGTTTTTTTGTGCTAGATAGTGTAATGACCCTGTTGAGACTATAAAATTCTCGACCAATAAGACCCTGATCTTATGTGTTGCTAGATAGTAGTTTTGACCTTGATTGTTGGTGGTTTAACCTAGGAAAGAGTACAACCACCTTAAATTTCGAGAACGAAATTATTTTAAGGAGGGTAGATTTGTAACCACCACTTTTCAAAAATAAGGGTAATTTTGAACTTTTATAAAATTAATCATTTAATAATAGGTTTAAATCATGTTATCATTTTATTGGTAAATTTTGAATATTTTAATTAATATATTATGATTTTGGTTATTTTTTATATTTTAATATTTTGAGAATTTTTATATTTTAATATTAATTTTATGGGATTTGTTTAGTCGGGCTTGAGTTTCATCTCGTTCCGACTTGTGTTAGTGATCCGAGTAGTTTAAACTCTAGACGGGTTCCCAAGATTAGTTAGTCATGGCCCACAAATTCCACTAATTAAGTTAGTAAGATTAGACTAATCCCACTTAGTTAGATTGGTTAAATTAGAGACTTAAACTTGACCCTTTTTGACCTCAAACCTTGTCATGACTTAAGTGGACCAAAATAAGACTTGTAGGGGCATCTTGGACATTTCATATAGGCTCATTAGGTCCTCCCATGGCAGCCACATAAAGCATAGGTGTCCCCCTTTCATTTCTTCCATCTTGCCTCTTTTCCTTCACAAAGTGTTCTTTCCCAAATTAGAGAGCTTCTCTCTTTGATTTGATCTCCAAATCCTTACATCCCTCCACCAAAACTTCCATCCAACCTTCTCATACTACCAGGGAGGGTGCTAGCAAAGATTTGGAGCAAAGTACAAGGAGTCCGTTTTGGAAGATCTTCGTGTCGGAGCCGTGTCCTTGAGAGTATCATTGGGATTTCACTCCCAATAGGTAAAACTAACCCTCTAAAT
The DNA here is from genome assembly GCA_029216955.1 of Iris pallida. Taxonomy (NCBI): domain Eukaryota; kingdom Viridiplantae; phylum Streptophyta; class Magnoliopsida; order Asparagales; family Iridaceae; genus Iris; species Iris pallida. The sequence goes on along the minus strand of JANAVB010000800.1, from coordinate 4,410,157 downwards.
TGATTTCCTATGCATATTAATTAGTTTTGAATCCGTAGGATCCACCCCCCATGCATGTACCCCCTTTAGATTCAAGTTTGAGGCCATTTGGAGCTCTCTTGAGGATTTTAGATATGTATTTTGTGTCCTACTTAATAGATCCCAAATTAGGACACCCCATGTGTTTGGTTTATTGCCTAATAGGATTAATTGTGTTTTAAATTCACTTTTAGAATGGTTAGAGAGTGGATTGATCTTAGTTAGGATGGTTAGAATAAGTTTTATTTGGATACCTATGTTGGTATCCAAGTATCTTGGCCTACATGTGTTTCTTTTGTCCAAAACGACCCAAATTCGTCATAATATTCACTACAACAAAAAGACCTATTAATGACGCTTAATAAGTGATTTTCATGACGGCTAATGTGGAAGCGTCATCAAAGTTCAGCAAGACTAGAATCTATGACGGTTTACATTAAAAACGTTATTGATAGTGCTCCAGTGATACGAGCGTTATAAAAAGAGCACAAAACTTTAAGTCGAAACTTCGACTCCCTCGTAATTCTCTTGCACTTAAGAAAAATTCTAAACCCTCTCTCTTTCTCCTTCTCCTTCTCCTCCCGCTCCCCAACTCCCCTCAGCCCACTTCCCGCTCCCCAACTCCCCTCAGCCCGCTCCCCGCTCCCCAACTTCCCTCAGTCCGTTCCTCGCCTCCCTCAGTTACAGACTCCACCGCAGAGGGAAGGTTGTCACCGGCGTAGCCTTCACCACCGGTTTGTCCTAAAATCTCGATCATTGCTTATTTTATGCCCTAAATTCTACCTCGACATGATTTTAGTAAAATCTTCTAATTTTTGAAAACCATACATGCATCCATCTCTCCAAAATTAGGGTTCTTTTAGGGTTTCCCAACGTCTCCGTCCACGTCGGCGATGATCCAAAAAGGGTTGCATCATCGTTGACTTCTCTTGATTAAGTGAGTGATTTTGATTTGGATTTTTCCCTAAAAAAGATTTTGTTGGGAATTGTTCTATGTGCGCTTCATGTTCGATAAAATAATTGTAAGTACCAAATGCTTGTGTTCTTTGATTTTTTTTTTCTGTTTGTTCTTGTTCAAGGGAGTGTAATTGTATTTGGCGAGCCGAGTCCGAAGCCTCTCCACAGTCACAGTCGTGACCCAGCGAGGTGCTGTGCGTGCCTGCGAGCCGAGTCCGAAGCCTCCCTTCGGATTCTGACACTAAATTCTGGGGTATAAATTCTAAACTCTTGATTGATTTCAGTTTCTGGGTTTATTTTGTTTGTCGATGATGTTGTTGGATCTCGATCCCTACATAAAAAGAGTTTCGCATCGACTGATACGTGTTGGGTTCGATTCTGGCTTGATGATCCTATGATTGTCTTTGTTTGTGAAGTACGAATGATCTTTAGATCATGTTCGGTTCTTTACTTATTGTTGAATCATTTTCGGTTTCGGGTTACCTAGCTGCTGTTGGAATTATTTGTGATACATGTATTGTTGGTTTGGGTTTCTTGTACAAATTATTGCTTGGGTTCTCCTTCCTATACTTGCTGTGGGATATTGGTTTAGGTTTTCCTTATTATACATGTTGGGTTGGGAAAGATTTCTTTACTGTAGGAGATGTTTTGCTATTTGGATTAAAATTGTTGGTTGGGTATCTATTATGCATGATGGGTTTAACTTGGTACTGTGGGTGTTTTTGTTGGGAGCTTTTCGATATAAATCACATGCGGGTATATATCAGTTGGGAGTATTTCTATTTCGGGATTGACATCTCCATTAGCATGCATGCGTCGTTAATTTTGGGACTACGTCCACTATGCCATGCCTGGATGTTTTACTTTATTTGTCAGTTTTGATTTTTATTAGAGTACTCTGATACTCTTGGTGATGCTCGTTCGACCAAATGAACCAAAGTGTTGCAGATCGTATCGGATACACTGGCTCCGTGTCGAAACGTGTCCTATACGTATTATGGTACGCTAGTACAGCAGATGATGATTGATCCTTATCTGAGACATCTTATATATCTCATTTCGTTTCTTGTCGTTGGTCGTAGTTTGTATGTTGGTACTGTTGGGTTGTTCATTCTGGGTGCAGATACGCTCGTGTTTGTATGAGTCGATACTGGACACGGATATGAGGATACCTTCATGTCGATGATGTAGCCTCTCCACAGTTGCAGCCGCAACCCGGCAAGGTGCTGTGCGTGCCTGCGAGCCGAGTCCGAAGCCTCCTTTCGGATTCTGACACTAAATTCTGGGGTATAAATTCTAAACTCTTGATTGATTTCAGTTTCTGGGTTTATTTTGTTTGTCGATGATGTTGTTGGATCTCGATCCCTACATAAAAAGGGTTTCGATCGACTGATACGTGTTGGGTTCGATTTTGGCTTGACGATCCTACGATTGTCTTTGTTTGTGAAGCGCGAATGATCTTTAGATCATGTTCGGTTCTTTAATTGCTGTTGGATCATTTTCGGTTTTGGGTTACCTAGCTGCTGTTGGAATTATTTGTGATGCATGTATTGTTGGTTTGGATTTCTTGTATAAATTTTTGCTTGGGTTCTTCTTCCTATACTTGCTGTGGGATGTTGGTTTAGGTTTTCCTTATTATACATGTTGGGTTGGAAAAGATTTCTTTGATGCAGGATATGTTTTGCTATTTGGATTAAAATTGTTGGTTGGGTATCTATTATGCATGATGGGTTTAACTTGGTATTGTGGGTATTTTTGTTGGAAGCTTTTCGATATAAATCACATGCGGGTATATATTAGTTGGGAGTATTTCTATTTCGTGATTGATATCTCCATTAGCATGCATGCGTCGTTGATTTTGGGACTACGTCCACTATGCCATGCCTGGATGTTTTACTTTATTTGTCGGTTTCAGTTTTTATTAGAGTAATCTGATACTCTTGGTGATGGTCGTTCGACCAACTAAAGTATTATAGATCGTATCGGATACACTGGCTCCGTGTCGGGACGTGTCCTATACGTGTTATGGCACGCTAGTACAACAGATAATGATTGATCCTTATCTGAGATATCTTATACATCTCATTTCGTTTCTTATCGTTGGTCGTAGTTTGTATGTTGGTACTGTTGGGTTGTTTATTCTGGGTGCAGATACGCTCATGTTTGTACGAGTCGATACTGGACACGGATGTGAGGATACCTTCGTGTCGATGATGTAGCCTCTCCAAAGTTGCAGTCGCGACCCGACGAGGCGCTATGCGTGCCTGCGAGCTGAGTCCGAAGGCACCCTTCGGATTCCGACACCAAATTTTGGGGTATAAATTCTAAACTCTTGGTTGATTTCAGTTTTTGGGTTTATTTTGTTTGTCGATGATGTTGTTGGATCTCGATCCCTACATAAAAAGGGTTTCGATCGACTGATACGTGTTGGGTTCGATTTTGGCTTGACGATCCTACGATTGTCTTTGTTTGTGAAGCGGAAATGATCTTTAGATCATGTTCGGTTCTTTACTTGCTGTTGGATCATTTTTGGTTTCGGGTTACCTAGCTGCTGTTGGAATTATTTGTGATGCATGCATTATTGGTTTGGATTTCTTGTATAAATTGTTGCTTGGGTTCTCCTTCCTATACTTGTTGTGGGATGTTGGTTTAGGTTTTCCCTATTATACATGTTGGGTTGGGAAAGATTTCTTTGCTGTAGGAGATGTTTTACTATTTGGATTAAAATTGTTGGTTGGGTATCTATTATGCATGATGGGTTTAACTTGGTACTGTGGGTGTTTTTTTGGAGCTTTTCGATATAAATCACATGCGGGTATATATTAGTTGGGAGTATTTCTATTTCCGGAATGACATCTCCATTAGCATGCCTGCATCATTGATTTTGGGACTACGTCCACTATGTCATGCCTAGATGTTTTACTTTATTTGTCGGTTTCGGTTTTTATTAGAGTACTCTGATACTGTCGATTTTTCGATATAAATCATAGACTCTAAAATTGACAAACTCTAAAAGTGAGGGTTTTGCTTTCTTTTTCAGGGTTTTGCTATACGTACATGTGCTATGGACAGTCTTCATGTGACCAAGTTGAAGCGTTATAAGTGTGCTTCTTCGCTATAGTATCTGTGAGATTTTTGATGTCGATAGTTTTGATGTAGCTAAAGTTTACTCTATATTGAATACTCTATATATTTTGAGAAGATGTATATAATGAAATGGAGAAATATAGAATGGTAGCTAAAATACTCTATTTTGAGACAATGAAATAGAGAATGGTACTTTATATTACATTTCAATGCTTTGTTGTGAATATGGTTCAAAGTGGTTGTTTTCGAATTGAATTGAGCAGCGTTTGGAATGTCATGCAGTATAGAGCGTTATAAATGTGATACAACGACCATATACAGCGGTTTTTCATAACTATCCATAATGCTTTGAAAATAAAACGTAGCAGAAATTCAACCTATTAATGACGGTTTTGGATGAATTATCTATAACGCTTTTAAAAATATTTATAACACCCGATTTCATAACGCTTGGACTGAGAAAGAAAGCGTCATGGTTTACAATTAATGTCGCTTTTTAGCCGTCATTAAAAGGTATTTTTGTTGTAGTGTTCCACTACAACAAAGTAGATTAATAACGACACTTTATTTATGACACTTTCTATATAAGTGCCATTAATTCCTTTTAGTAATGATACTATACTAAAACATGTCATGATAATTAAGTATTTATCATCATCTACGACACCTTTTTAAAAGTGTCGTAAACATAAATTCCACAACACTTTTTAGGTCATTTAAAAATGTCCTATATTATTATATACTAAACACCACACTTTTAAAGTGTTATCCAAATTTTATTTCCCCCACTTTTTTTATTTTACCGCTCTCCTCCAAAATTTGGCCCGCAATAAAATACTTCTTCTCGTTCTCGCGCACTTCTTCCATTTTTCTTAGCTCTCTTCCATCTTTTTTCTCTCCAATTAACGGTGAAATCTCTCACTCTCTCTCTAAGGTTGGGGCCGCAATGGGATCTCGTCACGGAAGTAGCAGAGGTTTGCACGAATCTCTATTTTTTTTCTTAATTTGATCGAATTTTGGTATATTTTTCAATCATTTTGAAGTAGATTAGACTTCGGTGGAGAATTCTTGAACGATTTGTTGCAGTTATTTTGGGGATTTTGTGGGTTAACAGCGGGGCAAGAGGTCATCCCCTTCAGGTATTTCCCTTTCTTCTTCCTCCAAAATCCAAATTCACCCCTTCCACCGAAACCCTAACCCTAGAAGAGAAAAGAGAGAGATAGAACCCTAACCCTAGAAGAATCTTCGGAAACCCTAATACTAACCCTAAATTCAGATGGACGAAGTAGGAGCGATGCCCTACAATCCGAGGATACCGGAGGAGGTATTCAGGGACTACTAGGGGAGGCGAGCCGGGATAATAAAAACGCTTTGGTATCAATCTCTTTTCTCTCTATTCTCAATTACTTAATTTTTTAGTTGGATTTGATTTGTGTTTTTTGATTTTTGTTGTTTACATACATTGAGAATTTCTACACGATGTGTGATTTTGGTAAGCTCCATATACACCTTGATACTTACATGATCATCTTGCCATCACCAAATAACACAGTTAAAACAACGTTCAAACCAGACGTTTCTAATATTTGATAACACTATACTAATGCAAGCTACATCTGGAGCTGTCCAAAGTCAGATGATAGATATGATTCATCCAGCACTTGTTCTGATGCATAAGGTAATCCCTATTGTATTCGCATCAGTTTGATGATAGTCGTGTCTTTTCATGTAATTATGGGGTCAGCCATGGAGCACAAGAAAGTTACAATCAAGAAAATTTTCACAATGATTTTATGACCACTCATCGATCCAATATTTTGTTTTTTGGCAGGTGAATTTTGAGGCAAAATCAGAATATGACATGATTCAGAATACAAAATTCTTCAAGAGGCATTTATGAAGTTGAAGATCGAGAAGGTACAGTTTTTTGCTTGCTCTTAAGTGGTTGCACGGTCAGTTCTGTATAGATGGAACCTTTCCTTTTGCCATACATAGTTGATAGTTGAAGCTTATTTTTGTATCCTTGTATATATTCTAGGGATTTATCAAGATTTAAGATTCTCTTCACTAACTGGCTTGGTCTAATAATTTCTAATAGGCAAGGTTGGTGTTCGATTATGAGCCAAAAAAAAAAAGAAAGAGCTTCTCTCGGTTGGCCCTCCTACGCTGATGCCTACTTTCTCTTCTCTTAAGTCTACAACAAGTGGGAGAGGCAGGATTCGAACCTACGTAGAAAACCTCAAAATATTTACAGTCTGTCGCTTTTGACCACTCGGCCACTCTCCCCTTCCCCTCATTTGCAAATCTTTAGCGTTTCTTTTAATAATAAGAGTTGAGCATAAACTTTCTCATATAATAGGAAAAATGGAAAGATCAGTACTGGTATGTAACTTGATAAGGGTCATTGGTCATGTAGCCCTGATAACTGAGCAGAGGATCCTGAAGGGGTTGGTGGGAGGTCCAAATCTGCAGGTTCGGACTCATCATTGTCCGAGGAAATTGTAGGGCTTTCAGCTATCAGTGAGTGTCAATTATTTTACAATTCTCTTTTTAATGTCCTGTCAAGTTCCTGCGTGACCTTATATCTCTTTCTCGCTCTCTCTCTCTCTCTCATACACACACACACACACACCATTTCTTTAGACTATTTAAGCGTAAGATCCATCTTTACCGCAGCAAGAGGAAGAAAAGGAAGCAAACATGAAGATTCATGGTAGCAGACCACTATTAGTTGAGATGGCCATAATTATTCTTCTTACTGAAACTTCTGTGAAGACTTAAGAGCAAGTGAAGACTTGTATCTACAACACTTAGAAGATGATTTAACAAGAATCTGTGATGCAAAGTCGATCAGATTCTGACCACCCACGGAACGTTCCAAGGGGAAACCCAACAAGTCTTGGCTTTCCTAATGATCATCTTCAGGACTAGAGAGAAGCGGCAATACCAGACCATAGTTTTTTTAGAGAAGAAAAGCAATTAGATTTTAGTAATCCCTTTGATTTGATATTAGAATTGCTCCCAAGTTGGTAATTATTTAGAGTTCATGTTTTTATAGCATGCCATGCTTGATCTGACATGCTCAGTGAGGTATTAATATTGATAAAGAATATCACAGTATCACAATGTAGCTCAAGAGACTGCTATCAAGCTCAACCTCTTGTAGCTGGTCAGTAGTCTCGTTAAGTAATAGATGCAACTGGATATGAGCCTCTACGAGTTGCACACCATCTTTATGCATCGTAAACTTTCGAGTTGGAACATGTAGTATGCCTCCAAGCATAAGCCACTTTGCTAATGCACTTTAGGATATACACGTAATTTATTGTTATCAAGACAACTCTTTCTTGATTAGGTAAATAATGCTCCTAGATACTTATTTCAAAAATCCTAGGTAAATAATGCTCCATATTGCAAGTTATTATTTGGAGTTCTTATTTGAGTTTCTGTAGTCAAATTGCTTTATCTTCAAGCGAGATATATTAGCTTTCTTGAGTTTTGAAGCCAATGCTTTATGCTCAACCATTGTACCTTGGTCTTTTTAATTCTTGTCCTGATGAGTTCATATTTTGATGTGAGTTATATACAAACTACATGCATTACTTCTTGCAAATTCTTTATATAAGTTGCTTGTTGCATTTTATTAATCGATTTATATTTGTAGCACATCGAAGTCAACAGACTGGTGAAAGGACGACCTTTGGCTTGGAGTTCCTATAATGGCTAAAGCGATACTGCGATTCTGTAAATGGTGGAATAAAGAATGAGTATGCTGGCTTTTTCTATTAATTTTTCATGATAACAAGAGTCACTTGTATACAAAAGTTTCTTGTATGAACTAAACTGTACATTAATTTGTAATCTTTATATCTTTGATGTTTAGGAACTGTAATCCTATGGAGAGAAGTTATAAGGGAGTCGAAGAACGAAATTTCAAGTCTCAGAAATCCTCACAATCACTTCAAGCAAACCACAAGCCCAACTGCAATTTAACATACGACGGAGTTCACAATGCTTATGGTTAACATTCTCTCTTATAACTTGATTATAATAGTAGAAAAATATTCCAAGCTTTCCTAAAGGGTCCCCAATTCATCAAAATATTGTCACAAAAAGAACTACAAGAACTATTTGATTATATATGAATTAGCATGAAACTAACCAATCACTTGGGAAACAACCATAACTTATTTATGTTATCCTTGTTTAATAGTACCTATTTGTGGTGATTACTTGATTGATACATTTTTATTCTTATGTCAGTTTTCTTGTAGTAGCCCACAAAACTAGTACATGTAAGTAGAATATATACCTAATAGATTTTACATCTGTTTACACTAGAAGCATTTTTTCTCTGCTTGGTGTCCATCTTTGAATTTCTCATCCTTGTTAACTTACATCTTAAATAGTTACATGTTAAAGTCATTATTATCGAGTGTTTCATCAACCATTCCAATTTTCTTATGCAGGCCCTAAGAAAGGACCATGCAAGTTAATGTGGATAAACCTCCAAAAGCTGTCCAAAAAGGTACGATTAGAAGAAAAAATGCTAAGTTTACAACCTACTCCTCCCCCGCTAACATGGTCTCACATCTTGTGGTACAACTATATTGCTTAAGTTGGCCAAAAAAGCTATCCAAAAAGGTACAACTATATTGCTTAAGTTGTGGATATCGTAGTCATAGTGGTTATTACTTTTCTTAAAATCCTACATCCAATTTGAATAGAGATTTGAGGAAATGAGTGGTGGGGTTGCACCCCATCCCTCCAAACCCGTTGACTTGTTTAGTCTCAACTTTTCTTGTAGTGATTCAGTTGCAGATTCAAGCAATCATGCAAATTTTGTTGGTACTGGTCCAAAGCTAGTATCCGTTTGTATAAATATCGGACGGATGCTTATATTTGCATAGATGCTTGGTCTTATTTTCCATGCAATCTCAGAGCAGTTTGAGTCATTGAGGAAGGGCAAAAGTATAAGTGAGAGAAAAATCACACACTAATACTTGGTTGGTGACAAGCTGGTAAAATTTATGCCTTTTGTCACGCCCCAGAACCAGAATACTGGAGAGCGGGGGCAGACATAGCCAGCTACGTATAATGAAATGGGATCCACTCCACTATACGGTCACGGCTGTCTAGATATATGAGGGTTTATCTACAAGCCATCAGTCTCTTAAGGTCAATAACAAGCCTAGTGTCTCAATCACAAGCAAGTAATTAAATGTTACAAGATGTAAGATCACCAAATATACAATAGTAAGGCGTCCCAAACATTACATATTCAGCTGATCATGAAGCTAGTCGTTACAAAATGTGAGGACTAGCAAGAGTTTAGTCATACATGATCAACCCTAGGTTGCCAATCATGTTACAGTCCGTAGGCAGACAGTAAGTAAAAATGTACACGAGCTAACACTTGTTCGGCGGCTAAACGCCTCAAAAGAATTAATTTACAAGAGAGTGGGAGAGCCAAAAATAACCCACTCGTTGCCCTGGTTATGTCGGGTGGTTACCATCAGGCTGGAAGACAGGTGGATCCTCTGGAGCTGCTCTGGTATCTGGCCATACAAAACCAGCTGGGTCAGACCCCAGAAAGAGCAAGTGCCACAAAGGAGGCTTCACTTAGGAATTAAAACCAGCAATCATCACAAGAGTAATAATATACAATAAAAGACAACAATTAAAGAAAACAGGACAGGTGATATACGATGGGATAACCATGGGACTATTCAGATAACCAGGTTACAACCCGTAAACCAAACAAGGACCGAGGTTGTAACCCTTCGTCTGAATAGAACTTGGATTCTCCCACCATTTATCGGCAGGATAAATTTAAGAAATCAGGACATGTAACAATCTTGTACAGGATCAAGACAAGACTAGACTGATTGAACTTCATCCAACATTTCACGGCCAAGCAATAGGTACGGCTTGATACTTTAACTAACTAGGGTTATCACAAGCCTAATTACTAACAAGATGCAGTGAGATTGTTTCACAGCCACAAGCCCTGCAGACCATCCAGGCTATCCGAACGCAATTTGAGTTGAATTCAAGTGGATACATCGTCCAGAAAACGTATGTACCCTTAGGTGACTTAGAGAGTGCAACACATGACAGTGTGCTGGAAATGTGCCCTACTCGACGGTAGGCTACAGATCCCAAGTGGGGCGCCCAGATAACGGGATTGCCTGTAGCTGGAAAATCTCTTCATGACTACTGGATTTATTCTAGTGATTAGCCTTAGTCGAATTCAGTGGGTTTCCCTGACCGTGGTACTCAGGGATCCCCGTCCTAGACATGATGCAAGACAAGACGGGTTCATTTGCACAAGCACAATCGTCCACGGTGTCCAGGTCATTCAATCTTGTCATGTCGTGTTAGCCGTCGCAACAGTATTTCGAGAAATATCATGTCAGGTTTATCATGTCAAGAGTGCGCCACATCGGGCCACTATCAAGAATTATCATGTCAAATTTGTCAGGTCAAGTTATCATGTCAGGAGTGCACCACGACGGGTCACTATCAAGTCATGCCATTTATCAAGGAGAAGAGAAACTTGCACAATTAAATAATAATATATATATTCTTGAAGCCAAGGAGAAACTCTACAACTTTTATGTTGGGAGTGGAAAGAAATTCGGACCACAACTCACGCAAATAAGACATTTAAACAATCAAAGTGGGACCCATGCGGTCCAAAAGTGGGAGAACATACATGCGGTCAAAGAGAGTGGGAGGCCACCCATGCGGCCAGCCAAAGCTTATGCGGCCAGCAAAATAACTGAAGGGGACCATGCGGCTCGCAAGAAATATTCATGCAACCAGAAAAGTCAAGGAGAGAGGAAACCGCAATAAATGCAAGCTTCCACTCGAGCAAAAAAAGGGACACGTGGCCACTCAAGTACAGAGGCCATGTGGGACTCAATAATTAATGCAGCAAGGAAGGAAGTTCACGTGAACCATTTAGTTGATGATCCACGTGAGGCAATGATTACATATAATATAATAGGCTAATGCATGCAATTATTTAATGAAAAGGCCATGCGGCTCATATATTTCCATGCACATGCTAATGCTAGCAAGAGCAATTACATGCGGCTATATACAAATCTCATGCGGCCCACGTAGAATTTTTCCCATGCGGCCAACCACAAATTTCCATGCGGCTCACTTAAGCCATGCAAATGCTTAGGCCAAAATCTAATGCATGCTGGACACGCATTTCTAATGCATTCAAGGTTTTTAAGTATGCAAATCTATAAGCGGCCATGCATATGAAGCAAGCAAGCAAGGCTTGCTAGAAGAACTCATGCGGCTAGGCATTGAATGCAACATTAAATACTATTAATATAGCATGGAATAGCTTTAAGTCTAACAAGCATTTAATGCTTAGTATAAAGCATGAAATTGCTTTTCCAGCAAGCATTTAATGCTTGAAATGACTTTGGAATGCTTAGTATAAAGTATACAAAATATGCTTTTCCAGGAAAGGCTTTAAAGGTGTGAATGGCATTTAATGCTTAGTAAGCAAGCATGCAATGCTTCCATCCCATGCCATGCGGCTGTGCTTCCATCCCATGCGGCTATGCTTCCATCCCATGCATTATTTACCACTACATGCGGCTAAGGCTTGGTTTTCCAAGCAAAATACATTTGTGTGCTAATGCATTATTTCTAATGCTTAGTCTCCATGCGGCTAACGTACATGCTGGTGTATGCAATATTTAATGATTAAATAATGATGCCTATGCGGCTGTCTGTTATCATTGCATTAAATAATGTATGCAAAATAAATGCTGGCTATTGCATTAATAGGCCATACGGTTAAGTGCTAAAAATGTCCATGCGGCTCAACAAAATCCCGTAGGTCAATATTGGACCAAATAAAATTCTCTGCAATCATGGGATCATCAACTTAGCAAAATATAAAAGTTTGATGGATCAAAAATCCTGGGAACCCAAAAATACCACAGTGCTAGATCTACAAAAATTTAACCATGGGAATGAAAAATGATAAGTACTAAAGTGGGTTAGAAACTCATGAGAAAAACAATGGAACAATAAAAATGGGGTTCCTCCATGAAGCAAGATGCACTTGCCTAAGCTCTCTACTCTCTCCTGGTAGGTGAAGAGTAAAGATGGAGAAGAAGAAATGAGTAATGAGTAATAATGGAAGAGAGAGAGTGGGATTGATATTTATGGTGGGAGTGGTGGTAGGTGGGAGTGGTTCTCCACAAAAAAACCAAACCAAGCCAAACCCACTAAACCGAACCAAACCAAGCCAATGCAATGCCATGATGAACCATGTTAATACAACATGCAAAATAAAATCCAAGGCTAACTAGTTATGACAAACCAAAAATACGAGCCCGAAATACGTACACGTATTCCTAATACGTAATACGAGATATGGGCATTACACCTTTTCATTGAGCCATTTATGCCTTTTCATTCCTCTTATATGAGAATTGAACTGTTATTTTGTTTCATATGTTGCCTGTCCTTTAGATATCAAATACTTTGAGGGTTGAAGATTGTGCTAAGGAAGCATGTAATTTATATTTGTGGAAATGTCTATGAAAGGTCTGATTCCTGACAAAGAGAAGACTTTATGGCGGGTTGCATAGGTGCGAGTGTGGATTAGAATACAGACCACACATATTTGAAATATACAATTTTTAGATTTTTTTTGACATGTAATTTGGTGTGTTCATGTCGTATCTGACATGTATTTGACATTGACACGGGTACCATATGACCCCAACGGGGGAGTGCTCGTGTTTTCATGGTGCATATGTAGTTAAAAAAAGGTGCTTGGTGATATTATCATTGAATTAGCGCCATGGGGTATATTGGTTTAACGATATTAGTGCCACATGTACCACGTGACACCAACGTGGGAGTCTATAGTTTAACGATAATAGATTGCATATTCAATATTTGAACATCTCTAAATCTATTGGTTTAATACTATCTTATAAATCTTTTATGTATGTTATTTCATGTCCATTGTTTCTTTCAGCACTATATAGAATAGTTATGATGATTGATTAGAACTAAAAATTATTTTTCAGGACCAGCAGATGGTGAAAGTACTATTAAGTTTCTGAAAAGAATTTTAATAACTCAACAGTTGGATGAGTTGGCAGATATGTAGTTCTAATATTTTTAAGGATGGTCATGGATGAGGAGAACTTCATAGAAGGACCCTTATATTTGGGGAAGGCGAATAGGCCAATGTGCTTGGTTCTTTCTTGTTGGATGATAACTCCAGATAAGCGAGATACAACATATTTGTACACCCAATTTCCAAAATAAATAAATTAATATACTGCTAATTATGTTGCAGGATTCCCTTCTTTGGCAATGACATATCAAATTCTGCACTAGAGAAGGACTTCAAGTAAGTCCAGTATGCTCTAAGAAACCGTCCAGAGCTCATATAGCCTTGTAACTTTGTATGGGTTGGAAGTTTATGTTGGATGTTTATTAATATATTACTTTTATAACTTTGTATTGACATTGTATGTGTTGGAATTTTAATATATTATTTTTGGCACACTAGTGTTATTATTTGTGAAGATGCTTTTGGTTAATTATTTAAGTTTGTGTGTGTGTGTGCGTGTGTGTGTGTGTGTGTGTATATATATATATATATATAATGTTTTTAAGGCATCTATAATGTGTCGTTGAACTAGGTTTACATGACACCAATAAAGTGTCATGACTAAAATCTTCTATGTTATTTAGATGACATGTAAAAAGTGCCATAAAAAGTATCCAGGACATTTATTAAATGTCATAGAATATTTTTAGATGACATTTACAAAGTGTCATAATTTTGTTGACACTTATGAGCTGTCATTGAAGAATGTTAAGATAACACCAGTAAAGTGATGTGGAATAAACATTACATGACATTCAAAAAATGTCGTCGTAAAGTTATTATATGATACTTATCGAGTGTCATTGATAGTTAAAAACTTTCTATGACACCCCTTCTAGACAACACCTCGAAAAGTGTCGTAGATAGTCATTAATGACACTTTTCGTGTGTCGTTAAAACACATTTTTGTTGTAGTGTTCATCCACGTTTTTAGTAGCCATAGCAACTTAGAAATGCCATAACTTTTAGCTCAGAACTCCGATTAATCTCCCTTTTTTTTAAAAGAACCATATCGAAGTTAGCATTCCAAATATATTTTTTAATAAGCCAAAATTATTTTAGAACTTTTTGTAAAACTATTTGAGTGTCAGTTGTCCGAAAGACAAACGCATTTCGGTGCTTTCGCGATTCCGGGAGCTTCCGGACACGAAAATACGATATGTTTGATGTTTCGAAAAGCTAACACGAAGGGATGCAACATACATTAATCCTAGAATTTAGTGAAGGCCCAATTGGTATGGTATTGGTTTTAAGTAGAAGAGAGACTATACGACATAGGCATTTTGTGTAACCTATGAGCCTATGTAGTATGGATATTAAGTGAATGTAGGTATCATAGGTTGTTGAGTATATGTATGATATTGTATACATATATATATTGTACATATATATATATATATATATATATATATATATATATATATATATATTATTGTTAAGTTATATATATGTTAGTATATTTGTTAGATGTTGGTTAGTAGAGGGTTAGATATGTTAGAGTTTGTTATATGTTATTGTAAGTTATATTTGTTAGTATGAGTGTTAGATAGTAGAGGTTAGTATTTTGTTAGATATTTGATATGTTGTTAGATAGTTTGATGTTAGATATCTAGTATGTTAGATATTGATATGTTAGTAGGTTATGTTAGTTCTAGATATTGGTATGTTAGTAAGTTAGTCTCTATATGTTACATGTTAGATATTAGTTAAGATGTTATGTTAGTACATTAGATAGTTAGTTAATTAGATATTTGAGGGATATCTTGGTATCTCATGATACCAAGTTAGTATCTTAAGGTAAATATAAATTACCTTTACCTTCAAGGTAAATGATTAGTTTACCTTATGACCAAGGTACGGTATCAAGATACCAAGGTAAGGTATCAAAATATTAAGGTAAGCTATAAGTTTATCCAAGTTAAGGTATTGGATTCCAACCAAGGTATTGATATTAGGATGCCAATATGACCAAGGTTGATATGGTATCATAGTGTTAGTGGGTTAGTGTCTAAGTGTTTGAGTTTGAGTAGGTGATGTTAGATTGCGGACGGGCTATATAGATAGGTATATATATTTTTGGGTTATATAGTATCTATATATATTATGAGAGTATATAGATATAGGTTATGGTTCATAGTGAGGATATGTATATACTTGATATATGATATCTATATGTATGTGTTAGGGTGGTACTATATGGGTAAGGACATATGTGGTATGTATATATATTAATATATCCTAGGTATCATAGATGTTGACTACTAATCTAAGTTTGACCAAAATCCTAGAAGCTTGACCTTGACTCCTAGTTTACCCAAGTGGACCAGAGTTGACCAGAGTTGACCAGTTGACCAAAAGTTAACTGTAAGTCAACCTTTGACCCAGTTTGACCTAGTTTGACTTGGTTTGACTTTTTGTGACCTAGTGTGACTCAGTGTGACTTAGTTTGACCTAGTTTGACTTAATGTGACATAGTTTGACTTAGTTGGACTGAGATTGACCTAGATTGCATATCATACATTAGAAAATTATGCTTAACTCTGTTAAACCCTAATTAACTTACAATATCTCATCTTTAGGTCTGTGAGATCACTCTGAGCATCGACCTTACTTGACAGCTTAGGACAGCAGGCGAGTATATTATCTGATAGTAGTTCTTTGTCTTGATATCTTCTGTATCTGATTCAGTTATAGTGTTTTACTTGATTCTCGACACGATGGTGCATGAACTAGTATATATCGGATTTCTGTCATGAGATGTCATTCCTAGATTTTCTTGGGATACTGGTACTTGTTCGATCTTGTTCTTGTACTTGTATTGACACCGATTCCTAAGAGGGAGTAGCTACCTTCTTAGGGAATTCTGTGTCACGACGTGCTATGTCCGGATCCGTATACTATTCGGGGATGGGGAGTTATTATAGGTTATGTGATCAATACCCTCCTGCATTTCTGTTACTACTTGTTTCATAGCTTTACCCTCGACTCACGTAGGGTAAAGCCTGACCTGTGTTACTTCTTATTTCATAGCTTTCCATTTTGGTCGGGCCGAGTTCCCGTACTTGTAGCCGGCCATATGGAACAGCTTGTTCATGACCTATACGATCACATAATGCTATAATACTCGAGGCATATTTTATATTTTTTACATCAGATAGGTATATTCCTATTCAGTTCTACTTTCCTACATGATACACCCTACATGATTTCCTGCTTTACATATCCAGTTATATTTCCATCTTAATATGTTCATCTTGTATTCCATTGTGATTATCTCTTACAGCATTTGTCAATACAATAGAACTATTGTTGGAGGTGTACTTGCTCATTTTCCCTACAGGATAACTGTTGATGTTTGCAGAGGACATGTTGGCTAATTGCTCTATATTTTACGGGTATGGCCAGGATAGAGATTTTGATGAGACATTACCCTTGGTGCCAGTAGAGGATTTACCTCCTGCTTAGACTATTAGATAGGTTTGACTGGACTACGTTCCAGCTAGTATTGATACTTATATTATATGTTATATTTTGGATTCTTGTGTTATATCTTTAACTCTAAACTGTGTTGTGACTTCGCACCTTTTTTAGTTCATATATTTCTATTATATCTTTATGATATTCATGCCAATCTTCCTTAGATGTCTTGTGATTGAGTTGAGATTATATACCTCCGTGCGAAGATGACAGGTACATATATATCCAGATGCTTTACTTTCTAGGAGACCTATACAGCGTTCTACTGACGATTCTGCGGCGTAGGCTGGACGTACCCACGTTCTCGTGCCACTACTCAGGGTGCGGTTCGTGACACATTTTTGTGGTGGCCCATGTATGTCAGAGTCGCAACTAATATGATTTCGTAGTGGTGCTCGACCTATAGTACTGCTACGAGCCTGCAGTTAGGATATAGGTTCTAAGTTATGATAGGAGTTACTCAATCTCAATTAGGACTTTTGAGAGATTCCTGGAACGATCTTTCATAATCTTGTTGTGGACTTCAATTTGAATTCCTTTCCTCTTTTACTCCTTGTTTTTGAGTTGGATTTTGATGGAATCATTGTTGATTTTGATTTCATGTCAAGATGAATGTTATGGCCTGAGTTACGGTATCTTCTGATGACATACGTTGACGAAAATAATATGGAAGGTAAAACGTTTACGTGGTTATGTAAGCTAGAGTTTATCGCAGCTATATTAGCCGGCGTGGCAAAAACGTAGAGACCTGACTTCGGATGTACATATCTTAATTATGAGACTTGGGATTTCTTGCAGCTATACTAGTCGACATAGCGAGGATTCTAGGCGACATGATTATAGAGGTGCATGCCCCAGTTATGGACCCTACCGTTTATCGCAGCCTTGCTTACTAGCATGGCGAGGATTCTGAGTATCATGATATTTGGACAGACGCGTACTCGGCCGCGTCGGAGGACAGGACGGCACTGGCAGGTCCAGTTGGTGCTCGCTGCCATGAGAGGAGGGCGGTGATGTGTCGGGGAGCCAACGGTGGTCGAGATCGGATCTGAAAGTAAGGCGGAGTACGCTGGGTGGGGAGAAGACGCGGCCACGGAGATGGACAACGCTCAGCGCACGGTTCAGCCCAGAACGGCGACCGGTGCTAAAGGAGGACGAGGCCACGCTGGGCACGAGCGTGGAGAAGGAGCTGATGGTCTCCGGAGGACCGGATTGGAGGCTTTAGCAGAGGCCACGCGGGTCAGGCAGTGGCACGGCTCAACCGAGGCAACGGCGTGGGAAAGACGCCCGCAGGAGATGGTAGCTCGTGGTGGCTAGGGCACGGGTTCACCGTCGGTGGCGCTGGTCGGTCGGAGAGGCACAACCACGACGAGAAAGAATCGGGGCTTGAGGCGGTTGGACGACTGAGATGATCTCGACGTAGGACGATGGAGGCTATGTCGCTGGTGCGGAGCGAAGATGCAAGGCCGACCAGTCACGGAGGGTTCTCTAGCAACGGCACGGTCAGAGAGGTTAGGGTCGGGGTCCTTTTTGTTTTGTGTATTGTATTACGTTCTCTTTCGTGTCGGATAAGGGAAACTTACATGTTGTGATGTAATGAATGGGATAATGGAGTGGACACGGACAACACGGGTCCGAACACGGTATAGGTTTTGTTATTGCGGGTGTTATTGGTGGTGGTAATATCGAGTAATGGGGTTACCTGGGTTTCGAAACATAGGAGGAGCGGGGAGGCTATGGTGATGGCCGGGTCGAGAAGTTTGTGATGATTCTGGTGTCAAGGAGTGGCGGGATGATGGCGGTGACGACTAGATGGTGATGGCGATAATATTTTACTGTTGGTGGCTAAAGGGAATTTGTTTTGTATAATAGCAAGGAACAATTCTCCTTAAATAGGGGGTTAATCTCCTCTAGATGGATAAGGAGTAAGATTCGAGTAGACAAAACATTCCCTTTAAATTAAATCAAACAATATTTAAAACAATTTAGTTTAATCATAATACATTAGTAGATAGAAATACTAATTTAAATTGCTAGTTGTCATAATCAAATAATTTAAGTCATATAAATTAAATCCGAAATTAAATAATTGATTATCATAAAATATTGAATATAAATTTGATATTATCAATAATCTAAATTATATATACTAGATTCGAAATCAAATATTTAACCAATAATTTAAATAATATTTAGTAAAAGTTTAAAAATCAAATAACAAATTCGATCTATTCAAAATCTACTAACGATTGCAATAATAATATTTAAAGTAGTATTCGGTATTATCAATAATATAACTCGTATACCTTTGAAACCTAATCGAAAAGTTAATTAATACGATAATCTAAATATCTAATTTTATCAAATAGATTTCAAAACAAATTATATATATCTAAACCATAAAATGAATGGTAATGGTAACTTGAATTATTATCGAATCTAGATTAAATCAAAATTAGCCTATAATGTTTAGAAGCAATACCATATATTATTAATAATATCTAAAACATATTGGAAACACAATCGCGGTAACTGATCATATAATTCTATAAGTCTATCTTGTAAAATCTCTACATAAAGTAAATTCTTTAAAATATCGATAGTAGAAAGTAAACATTATTTTCTAACTAGAAAATTCATTTAAAACTACAACTAAAATACATAAATAAATAAAAATTAGAAAAACTCGAAAAGTGGGCATACACTTTTTGTACCACTGCCTCGGAGCCTTCTTCAGACCATACAAGCTCCCCCTCAACCGCCAGACCAAATGTGACTTACCCTTCTCACAGAATTTCTCTGGCTGCTCCATGTATAACTCCTCCTCAAGATCACCATGGAGGAATGCTGTCTTCACATCCATCTGCTCAACCTCCAAGTCGAAACTGGCTGCCAATACTAGCACCACCCAAATAGACGACTGCTTGATGAATGGCGAAAAGATCTCATCATAATCCATGCCTTTCCGCTGACCGTAAGCTTTAACTACCAGCCTCGCTTTTTATCGAGGGCGAGTAGCATCATCCGTCTGCTTCACTCTAAACATCCATCGATTCTTCAAAGCCTTCTTGTCCTTTGGCAACCGTACCAGCTCATAAGTGGAATTGGCGTACAAGGAACTCATTTTCTCTTGCATAGCCTGCATCCACTCTTGTCTGTGTTCGTCTTCTATAGCCTCTGTAAAGCTTTCGGGCTCTCCCCCGCCAGTCAGTAGCACATACTCACCCGGTGAGTATCTCGTAGATGGTCGATGATCTCTGTCGCTCCTTCTCAGTAGAGCCACTGGTGCTGGCTGTATACCAACAGTCTCATCCCCTTCAGGAACTGCCTCTCCGGCATGTTCATCCTCCTGAGGGACACCCTGACCACCATCAGCATGCTGATGATCTAGGTTGGGAGCAACTCCAAGCACTGGCTCCTCCATAACTGGATCCTCTACGATGTCCTCTGGAAACTGCTCGAAGCGAAATGACTATAACTCAGGAAATTCCTCAGCCTCAGAAGGCGTCTTAGAATCCTGAGTGTTGGTCATGGTCTGATCCTCGACGAATACCACGTCCCTGCTTCTGTAGAGATTTCTTTCCACTGGGTCATAGAGTCTATAGTCAAACTCATCCCGACCGTAGCCAACAAAGATGCATCGCCTCGTCTTCGGCTTAAATTTGGACCTCTCATCCCTCGGTACATGCACGAAGGCATTACAACCAAACACTCGCAGGTGATTGTATGACGGCTCTTTGTCATACCATTGTCAGGCACATCACCCTGCAAAGGAGTACTAGGAGATAAATTAATAACATAAGCAGCTGTGAGAAGAGCCTCACTCCAATAACTGTCGGACAAATTTGCTTCTGACAGCAAATACCGCACCCTCTCCATCAGTGTCCTCTTCATGCGCTCTGCTACACCATTGAGCTGAGGTGTCTTAGGTGGAGTCTTCTGGTGTTGTATCCCTTGCTGTCTGTAATACGCATCAAAGGGACCAATGTATTCGCCGCCGTTGTCGGACCGAACACACAATAACTTCTTGCCCGTCACTCTTTCAACAGAGGCCTAAAACTCATTGAAAGTGGGCAGCACCTGATCCTTGGTCTTTAAGGCATAGACCCAAACCTTCCTGGAAAAGTCATCAATAAAAGTTACAAAGTAAGAAGCACCACCAATAGATTTTACCTTCATAGGACCGCAGACATCCGAGTGATTCAATTCGAGCAACGCCGGCTTCCTTGAACTTGGGTGACTTTGGAAAGACACCCTATTTTGCTTCCCAGCTAAGCAGTGTGTGCATTTCTCCAACTTTGTAGACTTGATCCCTGGAATCACCTTTCTGTTCACCAAGTAGCTCATCTCCTTCTCGCTGATATGGCCGAGCCGCCTGTGCCATAACTCGGTAGATGCATCACTGACTGCGTTCACCTCATGTGCCCCCTGTGCGCTCCCCTCCATATAGTAGAGACCAGACTTCTTGCTTCCTCTGGTAATCACCATCGAACCTCTGGAAAGCTTCCACTGACTATTTTCGAAGAGACTGAAGAATCCCTCGTCATCCAACCTTCCAACCGACACCAGGTTGAAACAAATATCATGGACATGACGAACATCTTTGAGAACAAGAACTGCACCCATCTTCGTCCTCAAATGCACATCTCCAATGGCAACCGCCTTCGACACATCTCCATTGCCCATCTTCAACACTCCACAGTCGTTTATCGTGTAAGTAGCAAATAGTGCCCTGTTATGAGTATAGAAGCATGGAAAATATAGGGTTCATATGGATCATAATTGGCCGCATGAGTACTTTGGGCCAAACTGGTTCGTATAAAGGAGAGCCGCATGACAGATTCAGCACCCCATGTGGCCCGTCTACAACTAGACTGATTCGAGCCGTAGAAGGAAGATATGCGGCCAAGTTGACTAGTCCTTCTGATAAAGCTGACAAACTCTGTCAAAACCGACAAAAATGTCAGTTCTGACACTCTGACAAAAAGATAAGACGTGATCAGATAAAATGTCATGTCAGGGTTCATGTGCCTAAACATAGTCATACGGCCAGAAGGATTGCTACCCGAGCCGCATGAACCTTATGCGGCTCAACCTATACGGCCTTAAAGTTTCTAAGCTTCATGCGGCCAAGGAAGACTGTAATCTAAGCCGCATGAGCTTTATGCGGCCCAAAATACAGAATCTATGCGGCTCAAAAATCCCTAAGCTAAGGGAGACTGCGACCTAAGCCGCATGAGTCTTATGCGGTCCAGTATGGCCGAAGACTGAAAGACTCATGCGGCTCAAAATGACTCCAGCAGATTAACCCTATCCTGCGATAGGACACATGGCAGGCTGACCAAGTCTCAACCACCCAGATTTGCTGCAGCAAAATCCTAACAAATCGCTAGCTGGCGGCCAAAGAGAGGGTCTTCACGTGCTGATTAGCCACGTGGCCACGGGCCATCTATGCGGCTCAAAACACATATCACTATAAATAGCAGGATGCCACACCCCTGCAAAAGGCTGGCAACCTACGAAGGGCAATTTCTTCAAGAGCTAGAGACTGCGTCGGATAGTCTAAGGAGTAAGACAGAGTTGATACACTTTTTCGAGCCTCCACCGTCACCCCCCAGAATCAAAAACTAAACAATTGTACTTAGATTGTTTTCTAGGATTTCTTTCTAGGCTTTTCTTTGTACAAGCGAGTTTGCAATCAATTTCAGTATTTCTGTAATACCTATCTTTGATATTTTAATGGCAAACACGATGACGACTCTGCTGGGAACATCCTTCTCCTCTGATGAGAAGCTGGTGATGCAATCCGACGCGTCCAAGTTCGAATCTATATAGCAAATACTTGTGGTTCGTTTTGACCAACAATCCTTCAAAGAAATGCTCTTTGAAGGGAGCGCCAGCCCGTCATAGAAGCGAGCCAACCCAAAGAGAACTCGCAGGACGTCGGTGCGCAAAACTGTTGCCCCCGACCAAGTTCTCGAAGAAGCTCCTTCTGCGGCCCAAGATAGTGATCGAAGCTCTCTTGTGGCTTTGCTTCCGACCGCAGAGGACCCCACTGTCCCCAAATCCAGCAAAGAAAAACACTAAGATACTGAGTTTTTGGGGGCACAAGGGAAATCCATGCGGACGAAGAAGAGGCCGCATAAGAGAAATGGGAAGTATGTCCATGCGGCAGCCAACTCTGGCCGCAGACAGACGACCCATGCGGCTGCCAACTCTGATCGCAGGAAGATGGCCCATGCGGCAGCCAACTCTAGTCGCAGGAAGACGGCCCATACGGTAGCCAGCTCTTGCCGCAGAAAGATGGCCCATGCGGCAGCCGACTCTGGCCGTAGGAAGATGGTCCATGCGGCAGCCAATCCTGGCCTCAGACAGGATGTCTTATACGGCCCTGCCAGAAGCTCTGTGTTTGACCGTCTCTCATGCGGGCCCGACTCCATACGGCCTATTGAGAATGTGGAATATTACAATCAGGACTCTTCTTACTATGCGCCTTCAAGCGCTAAGTTGAAGAAGTCCAAGACAGTACGGACCCAACAAGCCCAGTCAACTGTCTAAGCTACTGACCGTCAGTGGGCACCGTTATCTGTTATACGGGCTCTTGATGGAAAGTTGTACAGTACCACCCGCATCCTGTCTCCCAGGGCTAATGTACAGGATGGATCTTTAAAGTCTCCCTCCAACGATCGAGAGCAAGTTCTTTTACTAGCCTCGGATCAGGGAGCAAACATGATACCTACGCACCTGTGTGATCGGGATACTCGATTCCACAAGTTTGATGCAAAGGTAGATCAGCCTGCTGTCGACTTACGTGAGGTGATTACTCACAAACACAAAGAGGAAAACTTGGTATGCGATGAATCCCTCTCGGGACATCGTTGCACCCAAGTCATCATTAACTGCTGCTGCGATAAATCGACAGCACCTGAAGATCGACAGTCCGTTTTCCAACGACTACAGCAGCCAGCAGCTGTCCGAAAACAACTCGAAAAAACCGGTGCAAATTCTGGGGGACGAGGAGTTTCCTTTTGCCTCCTGTAATTCAACTCGGAAGGTTCCTCCCGACAAGGGGAAAAAGAAGAGAGGCTCTTCCAGCCCGACAATCTCAGCCAGCACTGCAAGGAAACTCTCATCTGGAGGGTTGCCACCGACAGCCACAGAGGGTGTCTATTTAGGCACTCGATCCAGAAAGAAGCTTCCAGCACCTAGGGGTGCACCTTCGGCCTCCTTGGGAGTAGATAAAGCTGGGGGTAACAGTCTTCTCAATATATGTGAAACCCAGTGTACAAGAGCACAGGGGGTAGAGATTCTCCTGAATTACGTAATAGACTTGGACTTCCCTGAGGGCGACCGCCCTCGCCAAGACGATGTGGCTTCCTTCATAGGGGATAGCACCCCTTCCGAGTCCGAGGAAGATGACATTCCGACATTCTCCGACGATTTCTCTGTACGAGAATACGACACAGAGAGCACCTCTGTTACGGTCCCTTCCACCTCTACCCATGTACGAACAATCTTTATGGTCGACGATGATCATGAAGCGCCTATTGACCGACAACGTCTAGAAGTACTTGAAGACATGCTCTTGTCCTTGGTCAAGTCAGTAGAAGAAATCAAAGCTGCCTTGCCAACTCAACCAGCAAGGACGCCCGGACAAACAAGCTTCGAACCCTCAATCAACACGGACTCCAATACAACCGCCCTCCTTTCGGTGATGATCCTTTAGGAGCATCCGTTCCTTCAGCTGCGGATG
The DNA here is from genome assembly GCA_029216955.1 of Iris pallida. Taxonomy (NCBI): domain Eukaryota; kingdom Viridiplantae; phylum Streptophyta; class Magnoliopsida; order Asparagales; family Iridaceae; genus Iris; species Iris pallida. Next base: position 4,385,696 of record JANAVB010000800.1, on the reverse strand, counting down.
AAACCAAGGAGGCAAGAAGGGAAGTCCAGGAGCTTCGAGCAATGTTCAATGCCCGAGACTCCTCCCGAGACCTCAGAATACGGCAGCCATATCCCGTCGTGTGGAGAGATGTTCATTTTTCCCTACGGTACAAGCCGTTTAATATCGATTCATATGACGGGAAGACCTCCACTAGTCGATACATGACTTACTTTGAGGTCACAACCGACCACTTGTCGTATAGTGACGCCATCCTCACACGATTATTTATCGGAGCATTGGAGGGGACCGCGTTCGACTGGTACCGCAACATTCTCGACAACTGTATCCATTCTTTTGACGGCTTCATGCACATGTTCCTGGAGAGGTTCTACGAAGTGGGGCATGATGTGACAATGTCGTCTCTCATGGACGTCGTTCAGGGAGAGAGGGAGCTAACAAGGAACTATATCGAACAATTCCGCCAAATCGTAGTGAGATTGTCCCAAGGCAATCCCAAGAGCTCCCTGATTGAAATCTGCCAGAAGAAGTTGCTCTCCGCAATTAGCCTCTGGATGGGCGATGATCAGTTCATGGATTGGACGACCTTCATCATAAGTTCTACCAATATCGAGGCAAAGTTGAAGAAGGCTCGCCAGTTAGGATTACACATCCCATATGGAGAGGATAAGGGCAAACATCCTGGTTTCACCACCAGCAACAACAACAGTAGCAGCACCTCCAACCGGGACAATAAAGGTAAATAGGCCATGGTCGCTGATGCGAACAAGAAGCCTGAACAAAAACAGGCAGAAGGTCAATGGCCCAAGGTGAATTACTCATTTGAAGATAGTCATGTCAAACCTATCTTCGATATGCTCATGCAAGGGGGTAGGATCTAGCTCACTCCACCAAGGCGCGAGCCCCGAATGGCAGAAATGGAGGACCAAAATATTGTCACTTCTACCGCTATTTCCATCATTCTACTCATGACTGCTTCCAATTAAAGCGGTACATCCAGAGTCTTATCGACTCCGAAGCTCTGTCGATAGATTTCGAAGAGGTTAATGTGGCTGCGAACATGGTATCAGTTCAATTCAGTGATTTTCCCCTAACAAATACTCTAAACGGGATAATACCTAACCCTCAGGCAATGATGGAGGTTACTAATCTTCCATCCGTCTGGAACCAGACATCTGGTTTGGTACCTCTCACCACATCATGAAGAGAGATCCCGTGGGTGCACCCGGACTTAATGCCCGAAGTTACCCAGGCGGTGTCATCTCCTACAACAAGAAGAAGGACAGGAAGTCTAGATCCTGCTATACAATTTTAGCTGAAGCTAAGGAAGCGACAGCCGTTCTTACCCGATCTGGGGCACAAGTCCAGCCCACACTGGGCAGTTCAGTCGAAGATCCTCAGCCGACAACGTTGCCTGCCTCTGATGTTCCAAGGCCGTCTCAGCCTCCACCGGCAGATAAGTCCAAGCCAAAGAAATCTGCTTCGACAGGCCACTCCGTAATGATACACCTCAGGGGTTGGAAAAACCGTACAACTTTGACATATTAGCACAATTGGCTAATACGCCAGCAAAGTTGTCGTTATACGAGATCCTAAGGCTCTCCAAGGATCTTCGTGTCGCATTGAGCGAAGCACTCCAAAATACTGACGCCTACTTAGCCAGGTCAAGCCTCCAGGGAAAGACCCGTCAGCAGATCTACAGGGCAGCAACCGCACAGATGCAATGCCCAACATCGTATTTACCCTACAGGACCTGTTGATCAAGTCTAATTTGCATGATCGCCCCTTGTACAACACGGAATACATAGGCGACATCAAGGTGGATCGGATACTTATCGACCCTGGCTAGTCGATAAGCATCATCTCGAAAAGCTTGCTCCAACTTCTAGGCATCCCCATGCACCGGCTAGCGGCGACCAATACTACCATCGGCAGTTTTAACTCGGGAAGGATCTATCCCCTAGGGAAGATCCGATTGAAGTGCCAGACTGCTGACCTGAAGACGGAGGTTACCTACTATGTCATAGATGTAGACACGTCCTACAACATCCTCCTGGGACGTCCGTGGATACATAACTATATGATCGTACCATCCACCCTTCACCAGTGCTTCAAGTATGTCAATAAGCACGGCTTCATGAAGACTGAATTTGCCGACATCGATCCCTTCAAAGGGGTTGAATCTTATTACTCTTCGGAGGCTTGTCTATATTACGAATCCAAGAAACATATAACTGACGAACTGGCGGCCATCACAGGGCCAGAGGAACCCTTGAGAATTCATCTCCAAGCCCGTAAACCGGTCAAAGCCATACCCCTCGTCGCAACTTTGCATAAAGAGGTGCCTGGTTCTCCTACCTCACCTGCACAGTTGGAACCAATGGTCATCCGGCTCCCGAGATCCAGCCAGGAGCCAAAACCCGTCATAGGGCCGATGGTGATCCGATTGACGAAATCCAATCGAAAGCAACAGGAAGATACGAGGCCCTCTGTAATGCCGATGATGATCCGATTGCCAAAATCCACTCAAAGGCAATCGAAAGACACGAAGTCCTCTACCGAGCCGATGATTATCCGTCTTCCCAAGACGAGCCGGCAACCATGTGTCGATCCGACACCCTCAGGCAAGCCTATACCACAAGCTGAACCCTTGGTGGTCAAGTTACCCAAGACAGTGCCCCAACCTCCAGTCTCGTAGGGGGTAACCGAAGAGGACGTCGAACTTGCCAAGTACCTGGTTGCACAGGTGGATAGCCCCTCTCCTGATGATGTAATCCCTGTGGATAAATTTTTTTATTTCATCAATAAGAGGCTGCTGTTGGACTATTCTGAGTGTGATAAGATTAATCTGATGTATGCTGTACGGGACTGTCTAGACGTTAAACTGTACACACAGGTGACAACCGTCCATACCACAAATCAACTTGCTCTCATTAAAGGCGCTTACTTCCTAGTCCCAGGCAGAAAAGAATGGGGTCACACGATCATATTTGGCCCAAAAGAAGGTCCACAATCTTTCGCTCCACAAGAGTTCGATCTCGAACCCGTCGCTGGAAGATTACCGCTCTACCTGTATAATCCTCAAGCCAAGTACTTCATGCAAAAGTAGGGGTACGACATGGAGGCTACCCCGGGTCTGAATTACGGCAACGGTCGATGATTCCCTCTACAGCTGTCAGCATCGGCTGGGAAACCTCAGGACTATTATCACAAATCCAGACATGGCCTCGGGTATGTTACGCCAGCAACAACGCTCGAGAGTTCCGACGAAGAATGCGAGTGGCACTCGCATTTTTCCGAGTCACCCACTTACGACTCCGATGGCAGCATTGGAGATATATTCAGACAGACATTATCTGTCAACATGACATCCATTGATATTGAAGAGAATGACGAAGATCTACTCGAACCGCTTGAGTTGGAGCCATGGGTCCAACAACTGGATGCACAATGGGAGAAGCGCTTTGAACTACGAGACCCTCCCACTGAAGACAAGGTCATACAAGTTAACCTCGGTGATGAATCCTCTCCAAAGCCAATCTTCATCAGTAAAAGCCTGACAGACGACGAGCGGGAGTCATTGTTGCAACTCGTCAGAGAATGCATCGACATCTTTGCCTGGAGCTATGAAGACATGCTAGGGCTAAATCTCGAGATCGTATTTCATAAGCTCAACATTTATCCGGACAGAAAACCAGTCAAACAACAACAGCGACAGTTTCGTCCAGACATCATGAACTCCATTGAAGCAGAAGTAAACAAGCTTATAGCTAGCGGTTTCATCAATGAAGAGCAGCACCTAGACTGGGTAGCCAATATAGTACCAGTCATCAAGAAGAACGAAAAGATCCGAATTTGCATCGACTTTCGCAATCTGAATGTGGCATGCCCTAAGGATAAATTTTCTCTTTCGATCACCGACATAATGATCGATAATACGTGTGGCTTCGAGCGCATGTCCTTTATGGATGGCTTTTCAGGATACAACCAAATCAAAATGTCCTGATGATGAGAAGCATACGTCATTTCGAACACCGATCGACGTGTATTGTTATACGGTCATGCCCTTCGGACTGAAGAATGCCGGTGCTACATATCAACGTGCTATGAGCGTAATCTTCAGAGATCACTTACGCAAGATGGTGGAGTGTTACGTTGACGACGTCGCCGTCAAAAGTCGCTCCAAAAAATGATCACTTACATAATTTGAGAACAGTGTTCGACCTCATACGAGCGCACAATCTGAAGATGAATCCCACCAAGCCTTTCCTGGACGTGTCTAGCGGGAAGTTCTTGGGCTTTGCTATTACTTCCCGGGACATTCACAAAGTCCCCGATAAAACAAAAGCAATCCTGGAGATGAGCCCACCGAGGAACCTCCGTGAACTCCGCGGCCTTCAGGGAAGACTAGCCTACATCAGGAGGTTCATATCTAACCTCTCAGGGCGATGTCAACCCTTCACTCAACTCATGAGGAAAGGTGTCTCTTTCGTATGGAACGAGGAATGTCAGCATGCCTTTGATGATATTAAGGAATACCTGACGAATCTGCCAGTTCTGGTAGCCCCGGTCGCCGAAAAGCCATTCCTGCTCTATGTACGGGCGATGGAACACTCCTTCGGTGCTTTGCTAGCACAGAATAATGACGCAGGACATGAACAAGCTATTTACTATCTCAGTCGGATGATGGTAGGACCGAAACATAAGTACACCGTCGTGGAGAATGAGTATCTTGCCCTAGTGTTCGCCATTCAAAAAATACGATACTATGTGACAGGGCAGACCATCAATGTTGTCTCATGAGTTAATCCTCTCAGAGTTCTCATGACCAAACCAGGTGCACTTAGTTCTCGTCTAGCCACCTGGATGATACTGTTATCCCCTACGACATGGTTTTTGTTCCACAAAAGGCTGTCAAAGGTCAAGCCCTGGCCGACTTCTTAGCAGCCCATCCAGGCTCAGAAACAGTCAGAATTTATGAAAAAATCCCCGACGAAGTTGTCACCTCAAATATGACTTCACATGATACCATTTGGCGAATGTTCTTTGACGGTGCTTCAAGAACGGGGCCACAAGGTGATATCGTCGCTGGAGTCAGAATAGTATTAATTTTTCCCTCTGGACTGGTGGTCAATCGGGCGTAATCTCTCACAGAACCCTGTTCAAACAACATAGCCGAATATAATGCTCTAGTCATCGGACTCCAACTCGCAAAAGAGGTGGGGGTTAAGTACCTGGAAGCGTAGGACGACTCGCAGCTGATCGTTAATCAGATCCGAGGCTCATACGAGGTTCGTAACGAGGACCAGATTCCCTACCATCAGACAGAAATTGCCATCATTGCAACCTTAGAGGGGTTCTTTACAGAGCATGTTCCTAGGCTCCAAAATATTGAAGTCGATGCCCTAGCAGGTCTCGTTGCTTCCTTGGCAGTTCCAAATGATGCTCATAATTTAGTCGACATAATAGGCTATGAGCTGGTCTGTCCCAGAAACAATGTTCAACTAGGTACGAGTTACTCCGCCCAGATAACCAACGACATACAAGACTGGAGACGCCCGCTCATCGACTTTGCAGTCTACTGATTTCTGCTAGAGAATGTGAAGAAAGCAACTTCAATCAGAAGGCGCTCTCTCAGTCTCTTCTATGATACAGAGACAAAAATATTATATCTACGATCCTACGATGGGCTACTGTTAAGATGCCTGTCAAATGTGAAAACCAAAAAAGTATTACGCGAGGCTCACGATGGCGCTTGCGGGGCTCACCAACCCAGCCCAAAATTGTAAGATCGTCTTCGTCGGATGGGTTATTACTGGCCCACAATGGTAGCAGATGCAGTTGGTTATGCAAAGAAGTGTAAGGCTTGTTAGATCTACGCAGATTTTATACATCTACCATCCGAATTCTTGTACCCACCAGTGGCCTCTTGTCCATTTGAAGCATGGGAAATGGACATCATTGGGCCAATCATTCCACCGTCGTCTAGGGGGCATCGGTTCATACTTGCAATCACCGATTACTTCTCCAAACGGGCGAAAGTTGTTATGCTTGCAGAGGTAAAGACATCAAACGTGATTAGTTTCATAAAACATCACGTCATCTACCATTTTGGACTGCCCCAGAGGATTATTCATGACAACGGTCCGCAGTTCGCAAGCCACGCTTTCTATCGATTTTTTGACAAGAATCGGATTCGGAACATGGTCTCGACGATACATAACCCATCGGCTAATGGTCTGGCTGAAGCTTTCAACAAAACCATAATCAAGCTCCTCAAAAAGTTCGTGTCTTCAAACAAACGTGATTGAAATGAAAAGCTTGGTGAATGCTTATAGGCGTATCGCACTACGATTCGGACGACTACATGAAATACATCATTCTCCTTGGTTTACGGGAGCGAGACAGTTCTTCCATTAGAGACTCAGATCCCCTCGTTTTGCGTGGCCCTTACCTACCGATTGACGTCGGATGACAACCACCGTCGACGGCTACAAGAACTGGAAGCCTTAGACGAGAAGCGTTTACAAGCTTAACAAAGCATAGAGCTCTACTAAGTGCGCATCTCTCGGGCTTTCAACAAGAAAGTCAAACAGAGAATATTCCAAGTCGGCGATCTCGTCTTGGCCGTTCGCCGACCAATGGTCATGACTCACAAGACCCTCGGCAAATTCTAGCTTAAATGGGAGGGTCCGTTCATTATCGAGACTGTGTTCTCCAATGGCGTATACCGGCTCGCAAAGCAGAATGGGGACTTTCTCATGATGTCCATAAACGGCAAGTTCCTAAAAAAATACTATGTCTAAGAACATCTCCATACTGCCTAGAGTGTCGACTTATGTACATCAGGTACTCTGAACTTACACTCTGTTCCCTCCGAGGGGACTCACATTGCATCTCTCCGAGTGACAAGTCATGTATATTGATACCTCTGAACTTCCGCTCTGATGTTTTGATTGTCATATATCACGTCCATATTACCTCTGATATAGATAATCTCCTAACTTAACACCTGTACCCAACCCGGGATAAAAGATATGGTGTTAAGACCACAAAACCTATCACGTCCATATTATCTCTGTTGGGTTTTGTCTCAAAATCTATTACTCGCACCACCAGTGCACAGAAGAGTAATAGGTCCACCAAAGATTATACCTGATTATCGTGTGTCACATCCATATTACCTCTGATACCGATAGTCTCCTGACTTAACACCTGTACCCAGCCCGGGATAAAAGACATGGTGTTAAGACCACAAAATCTATCACGTCCATATTACCTCTGGTAGGTTTCGTTTGAAATCTATTACCCGCACCACCAGTACGCAAAAGGGTAATAGGTCCACAGAAGTTATCCAAATCTATTACTCGTACCATCGGTGCGTAAAAAGAGTAGTAGGTCCACAAAATATCATTCAAATTTATTTGCTCGTATTTTCAGATACACAAAAGGGCAATAGGTCCACAAAAAGTCCCCCAGTAGGATATTCTCTATCAAAATGCTGTATTAGGCCCTCTAATACAAGCACCACAGATACCACAAACAAAAAATAGAGTGAATGTATTCTATTTTTAGTTACGTTCATAGGACTACACCTCCAGTAAAGGATTACACTAGTGTCCAAAAGAAGCAAAACACAAACTACAGCTAAATACAGACAGAAACACAAAGACAAATACGAACGTTTATTTTTTATATTCCCAAAAACAATAATTATATGGCATCCTACGGATCCTTACAGTCAAGGATCATAGTTGTGTTGAGGCATATACCATTCCCTCAGCCATTTCGTATACGAAAGATCTATTTGATTAAGGTCTTCGACGGGAGCAGGAGGGTCAGAACTCCCAGTGCTACTACCCTCAGACCTGGGTTCCTCCTTTACAGCAGCCTCAATCTTAATTCCCTCTCCGATGGACGCCAGCTCTTCTTTTATCTCAACTTTTGGTATCACCTCCTCCTTAACAAACGGTGACTACTCTTGTTTGATGAAAGGGGACATCATCTCCTCCTTCACAATGGTCTCAGCCTTCGGCATGAATGCTGCAAAAATCAAAGAAAGAAGATAGTCATATAAAGACAAAGTGAATGGGCTCCTTTTTTTTAGTTATGCGGCCTAGTCAGTTATGCGGCCTAGCCAAACAGAACTCATGCGGCTCAGTCATGAGGCACTTATGCGGCTCAGTCATGAAGTGCTTATACGGCTCAGTACGAGGCACTTATGCGGATCAGTCAAGAAGTGCTTATGCGGCTCAATCATGAGGTGCCTATGCGGTTCATGCGGCTCAGTCATGAAGTGCTCATGCGGCTCAGTTATGAGGCACTTATGCAGTTTATACAGTTCAGTCATGAAATGCTCATACGGCCCAGTCATGAGACCGACTCAGTCATGAAGTGCTCATGCGGCTCAATCATGAGGCACTTATGCGGCTCAGTCATGAAGTGCTCATGCGGATCAGTTTTGGGGGCACTTATGCGGTTCAGGTTCAAATGTGTAATGCTTATGCGGCTCAGCCCATGCGGCCCTATCATACAGAACACATGCGGTCCAAATGAGATAGGGCATGCATTGACCAGGCTTAAAGCACAGAGGCGATATATGACAGGCCCGCACATAAAATATACGATATGGCTATTCAAAATTTCAGTCGTCGTCTTCCCACCGTCCTCACCCTTGATGGGGGTTACATGTCGGGATGAATGGAAGGAGAATTCGCTGCTTTCGACGGAGAGACAAGTCTCTTCCCTTTGGCCGCAGCACCAGTCGACTTGGAAGCTTTTGGAGCCATAGCTAAATTGAGACAGAGAGATGAAGACGAAGGAGAAGAAGGTGAAAGAGAAAAATCCCTCTCCAAATGACCCCTATTTATAGAGTTTCTAAAGAGCGCCGCTTCGATTCTCGAGATCATTAAAGATAATGACGACGTTTGGGGATTTTATCCCTAATAACCGTCGACTTTATCTCGAAAAGAAAACCCAGAGCGCCGCTTCGATTCTCGAAGATCATTAAAGATAATGACGACGTTTAAGGATTTTATCCCTAATAACCGTCGGCTTTATCTCGAAAAGAGAAACCAAATCCAAAACCGAATCAAGAAATTAAATACAGCAGTGATAGCTGGCAGGCTGGATGGGGTCTCTCTGCGGCTCAAGATCTCTCTGCGGCTCGAGATTTCCCTGCGGCTCAAGATCTTCCTACTGCTAAAGGTTTCTCCTGACTTGAAGACTCCCCGTAGCTTGACATATCTCCATGCTTCTTATTTAAATATTCTAAATTTGTAATTTAAAAACTTTGAAGGGGGGCTTGTAGAAGCATGAAAAATATTGGGTTCATACGGATCACAATTAGCCGCATGAGTACTTTGGGCCAAACGGGTCTGCATAAAGAAGAGCCGTATGACAGATTCAGCACACTACAAGAAAAATGATGATTCTTGACGGTTTATAAGTTGACGGTCGTCGGAAACCGTCAACAATAGGGTTTATCTTGACGGTTTTAGGCTTACGTCAAGAGATGGCCTTTTTTTTGTTACTTTAGCTCATTTATAGCATGTATGTTGACGGTTTTGAGGGATCCGTCAAGAAAGAGCATCTTTTATATTGACGTTTTGATAATAACCGTTAACTATTGTGTATGCAGAAAAGTTGCCGCAGTTTTTTCATTTGCCATTATTGTAATTATTTGAAATTCTTTAAAATTAATGACGGTCTTCCACACAATTTTTTAAGGCTCATAAGAACCAAACTCTCGACTTCTCTCTCCGCTCTCTTCGAAAATCTCGACTTCTCTCTCCCCCCGTTCTCTCAGAAACCCTCGTCTCCCCCTCTCCTCCGAAACCCTCGTCTCTCCCCCTCTCAGAAACCACCTTGTAGAGGTCTATAAGCTCAGTCCCTATCATCACATAAATTTTTAAGGCGAGCGGGGATGTCATAGCGACGCTCGACCCATGCTTGATGGAGCCAAGGAAGGAGAGGATCCGTAGGGTCATGTAAAACAGGAGCTATTCAGTGTGCCTGGTGGTCGAGGGGCTCACGGACTTCGGGGACGTTTCGGCGGCGACTCTTCCGACGAACCCCCAGGCACCGTGAGCCCTAATCGCTGCACGACTCTTCCAGTGAACTCCCATCATCCTCTCTGGCTCGAGGACGACGTCGACCATGATGATGAGGAGATTGACCTAGGTTTGATTTCTCTTTCCATTCTTCTTATTTTTGGGTATCTTCGTGAGTGAACTTAGGGTTTAATTTTTGTTAGTGAACTTAGGTTTTTTTTAGTATTATTGAGAGGATTTTGCTTTGATTTGCGAGAATATATAAGAGAAGGACCAATTGAACATCATGTTCCTCGACGTCTGAGAATCGACAGTGGCCAAGTTCAAGGAGTACACGATCAACGACCAAATCAAAAACTGACAGTTCGACCCAACTCGAGTCAAAGTGGTCTCATTTCTTCTTTTAACTTCAGTTGTCTGAGAATCCCCAATTCTTACGGTGATATAAGAATCACACTCTTGCATTTTAGAAAATTCTCACCTACTAAAGCATCTTGAACACTTATTATACAAATCTTCATCAAATGTTAATTATGATTACTGCTAGACAAATATATAAAGGTCAGTGTTCATCTCGATTTGTATGTGTACTAAAGTTTGTCAGCCACACAAAATCTTGGCTAAAACTTGCAAGCCTAATCATGATACAAAAACTATAAAACTTCATTCGCTCTTATGCATAATGCAATAATTTAAAGATTTTTCTTATTTTCCAGCCGATTGTAGGTCCGGATGGAAAGAAGAAAGAGCCCGAGAGTAATGTGCTTCTGGCTTCTAGTGAGAATATGCAATATGATGTTACCGTTGACCTTATTCACAATGTAAGACTTCAATCATTCGCTCTTGTTTTATACATCGAATTCCATTTTAATGATTTTTATTGGTGCCAAAATTGCATGTGTTTTCAGCTTTTGGTACTGTTCAAAAAATTGCAATATTTGAGAAGAATGGTGGAATGCAGGCTCTAATTCAGTACCCTGGTATGCAAAGAGTTCATTTCTGTGGTATAATAATTTTTAGTTCAACTTAAGACCTGGTTCTAGTATTGTGTGCCTAGTTTTGTGGAACTTGGATGTTATGTTATCCTTTGATTTGTATTTTCTCCTACTAACAAATGTTTTTATCTTTGGTTTCTTTTAGAATTTTATTGCAGTTATTATTGATGAATGTAGAGGGTGTCCATAATTATATGAAGGCTCAGCTTCTCCATTTAAGCAAGCATCTATATTTTTATTCTGTGTTAATTCTATATTTGCAATATCAGGCGTTTCTCAATGTAAGCACATGCATACTGATATGAACATGTTGTATTACTGATATTGCACAGTTTGATACAACATAATATAAACACGGTTGCAGACATGGTACTGGTTTTTGAATCCAGGAACTTGTAGAGTTGATATTGTACTTTTGACTGTCCATATCATCTCTTTGAGTGTCACGACACCTTGGAGTGTCTGCCCTTCCCAGCTGATCAATCTGATAGATAATATATGAAATACATCTGTTGGCGAGACCTTGATTTCTCTGATAGTATCAATATGTATGACTTATAAAACCTGGAAATATTGTGTTAGGTGCTTATTCATTGCCATATCTTTGATGGCAGTCTTACTCCTCAACAGTTTTACCAATTTTAATAAAGCACGTGTGCATGTATAGATGACATACCAAGGACACAATAAAGATTGGGGTGTGTGTGCGCGCGCTCTTGTGCACACATGTAAGATGAAGGGCCGTATATATATATATATATATATATATATATATATATATATATATATATATATATATATATATATATATATATAGCAAATGACCTCTAGCCTAGTGGTTAAGAGAGATGCATGTGGCCCGAGTGGTCAGGAGATCGATTCCCGGTGGGAGCATTCGCCACAATTAACCTTCTTTCAATATATATATATATATATATATATATATATATATATATATATATATATGATAGGTACAAATCCAATTACCACTTCATCAATCATTGGTGCAGATTCTATTTCTTGTTGATGATTAAAACTACATTCTCCATACATTATGATAATACATGGTTTATCTTTACTTGTGTTGCAAATTTTTTGTTGTTTTAGCTGCCAAGGCTGATGTTTTTCATATGTTGTCTGGGATTTGGAAAACACCAGCTGAAAGATGCTTGTTGTTGCTTGTGATATTATATATTGATTCTGGAATTGGATTCTGTGTAATTATGTGTATTTGGTAATTGGATTTCTGGAATATATTATGTTTATCTTGACGGTTGTAAAACGGCAAAATTTTTTATTCCTTGACGGTTTTTAACTTGACGGTTGCAAAAACGTCAAAAAATAATTCATTTCGTGACGGTTTGCAAACACCAAAAAACAATTTCTTGACGGTTTTTCCCCGTCAAGAAAGACTTTTCTTGACGGTTATTAGCCGTCATCTAGGCCCCCGTCAAGAAAAGTCGACACTTTTCTTGACGGTTTTTTGTTTGTTTTATTGACGGTTTAAAACCGTCAAGATAACGCATGTTTCTTGACGGTTTAAAACCGTCAAGGATACAAACAAAAAACCGTCAAGAAAAGTGTCGACTTTTCTTGACGGGGGCCTAGATGACGGATCCAAAACCGTCAAGAAAAGTCTTTCTTGACGGGGAAAAACCGTCAAGAAAAGCCATTTTTCTTGTAGTGGCACCCCATGCGGCCCGTCTACAACCAGACAGATTCGAGCCACAGAAGGAAGATATGCGGCCAAGTTGATCAGTCATTCTGATAAAGCTGACAAACTCTGTCAAAACTGACAAAAATGACAGTTCTGACACTCTGACAAAAAGATAAGACGTGATCAGACAAAATATCATGTCAGGGTTCATGTGCCTAAACATAGTCATGCGGCCAGAAGGATTGCTACCCGAGCCGCATGAACCTTATGCAGCTCAACCTATGCGGCCGTAAAGTCTCTAAGCTTCATGCGGCCAAGGGAGAACGTAATCTAATCCGCATAAGCTTTATGCGGCCCAAAATACAGAATCTATGCGGCTCAAAAATCCTTAAGCTAAGGGAGACCGCGACCTAAGCGGCATGAGTCTTAGGCGGCCCAGCATGGACGAAGACTGAAAGACACATGTGGCTCAAAATGACTCCAGCAGATTAACCCTATCTTGCGAAAGGATACGTGGCAGGCTGACCAAGTCTCAACCACCTAGATTTGCTGTAGCAAAATCCCAACAAATTGCTAGCTGGCGGCCAAAGGGAGGGTCTTCACATGCTGATTAGCTACATGGCCACGGGCCATCTATGCGGCTCAAAACACATATCACTATAAATAGCAAGGTCCCACACCCCTGTAAAAGGCTAGCAACCTTCGAAGGGCAATTTTTTCAAAAGCTAGAGACTGTGTTGGATTGTCCAAGGAGTAAGGCAGAGTTGATACACTTTTTCGAGCCTCCACCGTCACCCCCCAAAAACAAAAACTAAACAATTATACTTAGATTATTTTTTAGGATTTCTTTCTAGGCTTTTCTTTGTACAAGCGAATTTGTAATCAATTTCAGTGTTTCTGTAATACCTGTCTTTGATATTTTAATAGAAAATAATGAGATACATGCGCTGAAGCCCCTGAGTTCACCAGCCAAGAATTATCATCGCAGGCGAGGTTTGGGATAACCTCATCACCTACAACGATCGCATCGCCTCCATGTATCGAGGCCACCGCTGTAGTGTTCTTATCTTGCTTTCCTTTGTCGCCCTTCTTCTCTCTCTTCTAAGCGAAATAGTTCTTCTTGATATGGCCCTTCTTGCCACAATGGTAACACTCCGAGTCCTCGTACCGACCCTTGGACTTCTCTGCTCTTGTCTCTGCCACCACCTGGACCCTTGCTTTTGCCCCTTCCGCGGCTCTCTGAAACTAGTGCCTCTGAGTGATGGGATGTGGATGAAGTACCCTGAGAACGTCTTCACATCTCTTCATTCAGTACCCTGCTCTTGGCAAACTCCACACTGACCACGCCTTCCGGAGCATAAGCTGTCACGCTCCGATCCTGCTAGGGTCGTCCGTCTTGCCTGGATCCCTGTGGGATCGTTCGTCCTCGCTAAGGCGTGATGCCGTACAAGCCTAAGTTGTACTTGCACAAGGCCATGTACCTGCACAAAATAACTAGTCAAGTAAAAACACACGCACGCACCCATTCATTACAGAAAACCAAATATTGGACACAGAGATTTGAAATAGAAATTCTTCTTTTATTGATAAACTTGATAGGAATACAAGTATAAAGCTTTGCGAACTCAGATTTGCCTCATCTTGGCTACATGATTCTTTTGAAAATAGTCACAATGCCCATACATCATATCCCTTTATTACATGCTGGAAAAGAAGAAACACCTTCAAAGGAAAAGAAACTTACAACTTGACTGAAAATCAAAAGGAAGCTTCAAAGCAGTCTACAGCTCTACTGGGCTAGACGAGCTTTAGTGCCTCACTTGAAATTATCCTGTCTCCTTTACTTTCTGAAAAGGATGTCCACAACGTGGGTCAGCACACATCATGTACTAGCGAGCGGCTCTTCGTCGAAACTTACAAATATCTGTACTAATTTAATATGTGAAGCTACATATTTACTAGTAATCTTTCTACTTGTCTACGTTCTTTTTAACAATTCATAAGAAACATGACAGTAAAAATATTTCATAAGCAACTTACCATCGCCGACAGTCATCCCTGCACAAAATAGGTTAGCACAATTTGTGTATGTATATAAGAAACATTGTTTACCATCATCGATCAGTGTTAGGTTTTGCAATAAGAATTTGTTCATATGCATGTCCTAACTACATGGTGGTCCATGGGCCCGTCCCCCATGATTAGCCGCTGGGACTCAATGGTTCAGCTCGTCGCTAAGGACACAACTTTTCCGAGGTGTAGCATTTACCTCGGGGTGCTATTACAATCTTTTCCAGGCCGATCAATCCCGGGTGCCTCCAGTATCGTCGAGAGACTATTACCTTGTTAACAAGTTGTCCGAGACCAATACATGACTTGTTCTTTCTATCAGATAAAACTTAACAGTGCAACAGATAGTGACCAGTTCATAACTAGCCTTAGTCGTTTGGTCATTCATTAGCATTCAGTTCTCATTCGGTCATTCGATAACATTCAATTCTCATTCGGTCATTCGATAGCATTCAATAGCAATTCATTTCCTTTGTGGTCATTCGTTAGCATACATTCTTATTCTTATCTTTTGTTGTTCTTGGTATCGTTGATCAGAGGGACGCAACAAATGAGTGGACTAGAGATCATTTTCATTAGGATGTACAAATAAATGCAAGCCCGGTTAGATCAACTCAACGAGATGAATCTTAGTTGAGAGAATGAGGGACTTCACGCACCGTCCACGAACAGTTCATGCGTCCTACATTGGCACCAACAGTTGATTAGCATACTTCGTCTATTTCTCTCAAGATTCGGAATGAATGCAAAATGCGATGAAAGCGAACAATGAAAACCAATCATCGAAAACCAACACGAAAATACATTCATTGTAACACCCAGTTTTCCAGATGAGGGTAATTTTAAAATTTTATAATTATAATTATTATTTATTGATAATTATTTTATATTATGATTTTTGGTGATTTTTAATCATTTTTAAACTATTTAAAATTATGACTTGTGATTTTGACATTTTACTATTGTTTGGTTTTAATTTCGAGAAATTTGTCACCCCCAGTTTTCAGAAACAGGAGTATTTTTATTACTTTACATTTTTAAATATTTTTAAAATTTATTTTATTATTTATGATATTGTTTTTGGGTTATTTGAGTCAGGTTCGAATTTCAGCTCAATCCGACTTGAAACGGGGACCCGGGGGTAGTTTGACTCTAGTGGGACCCACACACTAGTTAGGCATGGCCCACATGATATTAATTTTAGTCCACAAGATAGAAATATTTTAGTTAGAGATTAGACTAATTATTATGGATAATGTTAGTGTGATTAGAGACTTTAGAATGACTAATTTAGCCCCAACCAATTAGCCCTTTCCTAATACTCATAGAATAGGTTAGTGGGGGCATTTTGGACCTTACCATAATAGGACAAATAGCCCCATATAGCCAGCCAATTTGGGAGAGGATAGGCTCAAGTTTATTTCATTATTCTCATCCACACTCTCTCTCTCTTGTTCTTCCCCAAATTCCTAGGGAGCAATCTCTAGCAATTTTTCCACCAAATCCTTCCATTTTGCCACCAAATCTTCTTCTTTCCTTCTCCATTCTAGCCAAGGAGGAAGCTACCCAAGTTTCGGAGGATTCGGAGCTCGTTCGTGTCCTTTTGGAATCTCTACGTGTCGGTGTCGCTCCGGGAAGGCTTTTCTTCGATTCGATCTACCGGGAGGTATAAATCCCTTCTCCTTTTCATTTCCTCATACATATAGGTCTATTTTGAACCCATAGGAATGACTCCCATGGTTGTATCTCCATTTGTGTCCATTTTGTGTCCATTTGGAGGTCATAGGAGTGTCCTTTGTGTTGTGGTTGTGTCCATGTGGGAAAATCCCAAATTTGGACACACTATGTGTTGTTGTTATGTATGAATGAATTATTACATGTTTAATCTCATATTTTTGTATTGGAGATGTGTTCTATAGTGTCTCATATATATATATTAGTGTCGAGAGTGAGTTCTTGATATATTATGTTATATACTTGTGTTCTTTTGTCTCAAACTGCCCAAATCTGTCATGATTTTTATCCACGTTTTTAATTTCAGCCCTAACTTAGAAATGTCATAACTTCTAGCTCAAAGCTCGGTTTAATCTCCCATTTTTTTTTAGAAGAAGCGTATTGAAGTTAGCTTTCCAAAAACATGTATTAATAGGCCTAATTCTTTCTGTAACTTTCTGGAGAATTATTTGAGTGTCAGTTGTACGAAAGACAAACGCGTTCTCGGTGTTTTTTGCGATTCCGGGAGTTTCCGGAAACGAAAACGCGATCCGTTTGAAGTTTCGAAAAGCTAACACATAGATCTATAACATACTTTAATCCTAAATTTTAATTCATGCTGAGGTGGTACAGTATTGATTATTAGTAGGAGTTACTATTCGGTATATGCATTTTGTGCACCCTTGTGTGTAATATAATATTCTATTTGATTTTAACCCATGTTAATGTATATACATTATGTAATTAAATAGAGAATGCAAGCATGAGTAAATGTTTAAATAAATGATGTATGAGATGTAAGTATCCTATCTAATGTAAGCATGTATAAGTATAGCTTGTAATGAATATGTAGGTTCCATAGTATGTAACGTATGGTGCATATAGTGGTGCAAGAGAATAAATGAATGATGAATGAATGCAAGCATGAATGTAATGTAATAATAGATGTAATATATGCAATATACAAGTTAATGAGATGTAATGTTCTATGTTAACACAAATCCTATATTACCTCATGTACCCCCTTACACTATGTTGACACTATCACACTTGACACATTGTTCACTTACACTTTGACACTCTTTGATATGTATACACTATGTATGCCCATTTAACCCTCACTTGCCCCTTTTGCCATGTTCACATACACACACATAGCCTCTTAAATAAGTATTTATGAATATAGTTAACTTAGCTATGTATGTATATTATATATATATGTTAGCATATTGTGTTATAATATATAAGTTTATATAACCATTTGAAATGCCATGATTATAGACCTAATGTTGAATACCAATATATGCATGTGTAAATATGTGTAGACATATATAGCTTAAAGTAATAGATTACCTAGTGTATATCCAATGTGAATTCTTGCCTATTTGAGTATTGAATAATTGCATGCTATATAGAGTTGGGTGTATGTTGGCTTGTATAGCCTTGTATTGATGCGTGCTTGCTAGGATAGTCTTGGTTAGGCCTAGTAAGACTTGCTGGGTTAGGACATGACCTAGTTTGACTAGTGCAGTTGACCAGAGTTGACCAAGGGTTGACTTGGGCCTAGTTTGACCTAGATTCATGTAGAATGCATTGTAGTGCTTTATATTACCCTTCTGGACATGTTGTGACTTGTGCTGTTCTAATTAGGAGCCAGACACCTCTCCTCGGACAGTATCTTTACTTTGGACATTCAGACATCAGGCGAGTACATTCTCTGATAGTTCTCTCATTTATTTGTCAATTACTGTATTTCAGTTCTAATTAGTTGTATGCGATTCTCTGTTACAACACGTGTGGATATTACTGGATTCATGTATACGACACACATTTATTTCTGGCCTCTATTACTGGTATCATCATTTATGGCTTCTATTACTGGAATCTTTTACTGGAATCATTTACTGGAATCATTTACTGGTATCATTATGTTTTGGCTGGACTCATCTTGAATCATTGTGTCAGAATTCTGGATTCACTTGCTGGGAGGGGAAATACTAGAGTAAGACATGTAGACATACCCCATTACTGGAATCACCCCTACTAGAATCTACTGGAATGATAGCCATCTCTCGCCTGATCAGTGAGAGGTGTGCCGGATTACCCACAGCCGTTTACATGTCGATCTTGGTATTTTAAAACACACTGCTAGAGTATAGGCTGGAATTGTCCCTTACTGGATTCATCTTGTATGAGATTCATCCTGTACTGGACTTACATTGGAGTTACACTGGTCTACATTGTTGCCTGGACTTTATATCATATTACCCTGGTTCAGCTAGTTCTATTTTTACAGTCTTCATTGTTATGATTCTTCTCTTGTTTAGTATTTACTTTCCTTGCACTTTATCTGTCTTTCTCACCATCACCTGAATATAAACTGCCATTTTCATCAATACAACTGTCTATAACTGCTTTATAGTTCTCTGTCATTTAATTGAGTTTCTAGATAAGATTGTGCTCATTCCTGTCCTGACTGGACCTGTTGATAAATTTTACAGATAGCCTGGAGGTTGCCTGCTAGCCTAGAGGAGACACAGTAGAGGTTGTATAGTTAGTTATTTCAGTTGTATTGAGTTGTATTTATTCTATGGATTACTGTATTGAGCTTTGAGATGTTTTCTGGGTTTGTGTATCTAGACACTTAGACTTCTATCTGCTGTATCTCTTTTAGATTTTATGTTTTACCTATCTTTTATCTTGCTCTACCTTAGTTGTGATTGAGACTGTATCTGCTATGTCACCTCCATTCGGAGAGTATATACTGTACAAGTACCTTTATATTGTTAGATGTTTGACCTAGGATAGCGTTCTACCGCCGACACTGCGGCGTAGGCTGGACGTACCCACGTCTCGTGCCCTTACTCTAGGGTACGGATCGTGACACGTTTTTAGTGGTGGCCCATGCAGGTCGAGTTTATGTAGTGGTATTCGAACTAGAGTATCACTACAGCCCGCAGTAGGATTAGGATATTTTTGGAGGTACTCAATCACATTAGGAAAAACTCTTAATCCGATTCCTTTTGTCTAAAATTTGTTGCTTATTGACTTCCCTTGAATATAAACCGTTCTCCTTGAATTTTTGCTTCATTCTCAGAAATTGCTTCTTGTTTTGATCTGTCTTCATGATGGTTATGAAGACACGATCTCATCACTTCGGTTCGGGGGATACTATCGAGAGGCTGGCCACCTCTCGTCATGTTCATCAGGGCCTCGAGACCGCAGCTTCTGTTGTGCCGACTCAGGTTGGCGTTTCTGTTACATTGGAGGTGCACCTCCGTCTGTACAGAGACTTTTCCTTTCATTTTCGGTTTCTCTCAGCAGCAGCGATTCATGCAGCATCAGTAGCAGAGATTTGTGCAGTATCAGCATCAGGCTGGAGGAAACCAGCAGGGCGAGCTATCGTCAGGACAGTCGTGGATGCACAGACCGTTGGAGATCTTGCTGCAAGTTCCGTTCTTCTCAATTCCATTCCCGTAATTGTCTTTTATAATTACCTTGAAATCCGATTCCATCTGTTCCTTGTTGATTGATTTATTTTTGTCATGTTACTCTTTTGTTGTGTTTGTTTTTTTTTCTTCTGAGAAAATTATATGGGCTAGGTCGCCTAAATCATGGGATCTAGAATCCTCGATAGTCGTGTTAGTTGGCATAGTGAGGACATGTAGTCAGATTTCGGATGTATTTCTTGGGTATGGGAATTTAAGGTTTTTGCCGTCGCATGCGGCAGTGCGAAAATTTTAAATACCATGAACCTAGAGGTACGTACCTTAGTCAAGGACTCTGTAATTATCGTAGCCTTGCTCACTAGCATGATGAAGACTCTGGACAACGTGATTTTGGACAGACGCATATGATTAACAGATTGTATCTTGAGAAGGTTTAAATATCATACCCTTTTGATTGTTATAGATGACTTAGGAGTAAGGATATTTAGTTTTGTAGAGCTTATTCATAGGTAGTTCCTTCATAGTATAATGGTATGATGACTTGTAGAGTGTATGCACCCTAGAGGTCATAGTTAGCATTGGTGTTAGAATAGTAACCCATTGCAGATAATTCTTCCGTTATCTATAAAACCAACCAGTTACACATAGGATGTTAGTATGCCTTACATCCTTGATGATTATTACTACTTTCCCTTACCTTTTCCAATGAGGCACCCATGACCAGAGCCTGCCTTTGAGTATAGTTGTAGTTTCACCTAAGACCGAGAGGTCTATTTGCATAGATAGATTGCAGATGATATTGGCATATGGGATATAGGTTAGTTAATATCTATAGGCCATTGTTGTATAGGGTTATAAACATGTTGTTTAGCCTATACTTGGTTCAGTTTTCCATTTTAGTTAAGTTTCCTTCATGTTGAGTTCCTTTGTGTTGATCACCTTTATAGGCAGTGTGCAGACCCTTCACTAGATACCATGTCCCCTTGATTCAGACCATTCATCCTTAGCCTAGTTCTAAGCATTGTTTCAGACCCTTATAAGTTTCGTCTGCCTTAACCCTTGGTTGATCAGTCATATATATATATATATAGATGATATACTTAGGATATATGTGATGGTTGTTGTTCTTGAGCATATATATATATGTGGTATTTGGTATTCATGTGCTTAGCTTGTAGGTATTTTAGTTATAGGTGACTTGATAGAATTGGGAAGTTAAGAGCTAGTCTATTATAGAGTTTCTCTTTTGCTAAATTCTAGTTGCCAACACCTAAATAGCTAGCATAGGTAAAACCCTAAGAAGTTGACCAGTTGATGACCAAGTACTTGGATGTTGAGAAATTGACTAGTGATTGACCCTTGACTATGTTTGACCTAGAAGGGGGTGCGATCATCTTAATTTCGAGGACGGAATTTTTATAAGGTGGGTAGGATTGTAACACCCAGTTTTCCAGATGAGGATAATTTTGAAATTTTGTAATTATAATTATTATTTATTGATAATTATTTCATATTATGATTTTTGGTGATTTTTAAACTATTTAAAATTATGACTTGTGATTTTGACATTTTACTATTGTTTGGTTTTAATTTCGAGAAATTTGTCACCCCCAGTTTTCAGAAATAGGAGTATTTTTGTTATTTTACATTTTTGAATATTTTTAAAATTTATTTTATTATTTATGATATTTTTTTGGGGTTATTTGAGTCAGGTTCGAATTTCAGCTCAATCCGACTTGAAACGGGGACCCGGGGGTAGTTTGAGTCTAGTGGGACCCACACACTAGTTAGGCATGGCCCACATGATATTAATTTTAGTCCACATGATAGAAATATTTTAGTTAGAGGTTAGACTAATTATTATGGATAAGGTTAGTGTGATTAAAGACTTTAGAATGACTAATTTAGCCCCAACCAATTAGCCCTTTCCTAATACTCATAGAATAGGTTAGTGGGGGCATTTTGGACCTTACCATAATAGGACAAATAGCCCCATATGGCCAGCCACTTTGGGAGAGGATAGGCTCAAGTTCATTTCATTATTCTCATCCACACTCTCTCTCTTGTTCTTCCCCAAATTCCTAGAGAGCAATCCCTAGCAATTTCTCCACCAAATCCTTCCATTTTGCCACCAAATCTTCTTCTTTCCTTCTCCATTCTAGCCAAGGAGGAAGCTACCCAAGTTTGGGAGGATTCGGAGCACGTTCGTGTCCTTTTGGAATCTCTACGTGTCGGTGTCGCTCCGGGAAGGCTTTTCTTCGATTCGATCTACCGGGAGGTATAAATCTCTTCTCCTTTTCATTTCCTCATACATATAGGTCTATTTTGAACCCATAGAAATGACCCCCATGGTTGTATCTCCATTTGTGTCCATTTCGTGTCCATTTGGAGGTCATAGGAGTGTCCTTTGTGTTGTGGTTGTGTCCATGTGGGAAAATCCCAAATTTGGACACACTATGTGTTGTTGTTATGTATGAATGAATTATTACATGTTTAATCTCATATTTTTGTATTGGAGATGTGTTCTATAGTGTCTCATATATATATATATTAGTGTAGAGAGTGAGTTCTTGATATATTATGTTGTATACTTGTGGTCTTTTGTCTCAAACTACCCAAATCCGTCATGATTTTTATCCACGTTTTTAATTTCAGCCCTAACTTAGAAATGTCATAACTTCTAGCTCAAAGCTCGGTTTAATCTCCCATTTTTTTTAAAAGAAGCGTATTGAAGTTAGCTTTCCAAAAACATGTATTAATAGGCCTAATTCTTTTTGTAACTTTCTGGAGAAGTATTTGAGTGTCAGCTGTACGAAAGACAAACGCGTTCTCGGTGTTTTTGCGATTCCGGGAGTTTCCGGAAACGAAAACGCGATCCGTTTGAAGTTTCGGAAAGCTAACACATAGATCTATAACATACTTTAATCCTAAATTTTAATTCATGTTGAGATGGTACAGTATTGATTATTAGTATGAGTTACTATTCGGTATATGCATTTTGTGCACCCTTGTGTGTAATATAATGTTCTATTTGATTTTAACCCATGTTAATGTATATACATTATGTAATTAAATAGAGAATGCAAGCATTAGTAAATGTTTAAATAAATGATGTATGAGATGTAAGTATACTATCTAATATAAGCATGTATAAATATGGCTTGTAATAAATATGTAGGTTCCATAGTATGTAACGTATGGTGCATATAGTGGTGCAAGAAAATAAATGAATGATGAATGAAAGCAAGCATGAATGTAATGTAATAATAGATGTAATATATGCAATATACAAGTTAATGAGATGTAATGTTCTATGTTAACACAAATCCTATATTACCTCATGTACCCCTTTACATTATGTTGACACTATCACACTTGACATATTGTTCACTTACACTTTGACACTCTTTGATATGTATACACTATGTATACCCATTTAACCCTCACTTGCCCCTTTTGCCATGTTCACATACACACACATAGCCTCTTAAATAAGTATTTATGAATATAGTTAACTTAGCTATGTATGTATATTATATATATGTTAGCATATTGTGTTGTAATATATAAGTTTATATAACCATTTGAAATGCCATGATTATAGACCTAATGTTGAATACCAATATATGCATGTGTATATATGTGTAGACATATATAGCTTAAAGTAATAGATTACCTAGTGTATATCCAATGTGAATTCTTGCCTATTTGAGTATTGAATAATTACATGCTATATAGAGTTGGGTGTATGTTGGCTTGTATAGCCTTGTATTGATGTGTGCTTGCTAGGATAGTCTTGGTTAGGCCTAGTAAGACTTGCTGGGTTAGGACATGACCTAGTTTGACTAGTACAGTTGACCAGAGTTGACCAAGGGTTGACTTGGGCCTAGTTTGACCTAGATTCATGTAGAATGTATTGTAGTGCTTTATATTACCCTTCTGGACATGTTGTGACTTGTGCTGTTCTAATTAGGAGGCAGACACCTCTCCTCGGACAGTATCTTTACTTTGGACATTCAGACATCAGGCGAGTACATTCTCTGATAGTTCTCTCATTTATTTGTCAATTACTCTATTTCAGTTCTAGTTAGTTGTATGCGATTCTCTGTTACAACACGTGTGGATATTACTGGATTCATGTATACGACACACATTTATTTCTGGCCTCTATTACTGGTATCATCATTTCCGGCTTCTATTACTGGAATCTTTTACTGGAATCATTTACTGGAATTATTTACTGGTATCATTATGTTTTGGCTGGACTCATCTTGAATTATTGTGTCGGAATTCTGGATTCACTTGCTGGGAGGGGAAATACTAGAGTAAGACATGTAGACATACCCCATTACTGGAATCACCCCTACTAGAATCTACTGGAATGATAGCCATCTCTCGCCTGATCAGTGAGAGGTGTGCCGGATTACCCACAGCCATTTACATGTCGATCTTGGTATTTTAAAACACACTGCTAGAGTATAGGCTGGACTCACCCTGGAATCATTGATCACTATAACTGGAATCGTCCCTTACTGGATTCATCTTGTATGAGATTCATCCTGTACTGGACTTACATTGGAGTTACACTGGTCTACATTGTTGCCTGGACTTTATATCATATTACCCTGGTTCAGCTAGTTCTATTTTTACAGTCTTCATTGCTATAATTCTTCTCTTGTTTAGTATTTACTTTCCTTGCACTTTATCTGTCTTTCTTACCATCACCTGAATATAAACTGCCATTTTCATCAATACAACTGTCTATAACTGCTTTATAGTTCTCTGTCATTTACTTGAGTTTTCTAGATGAGATTGTGCTCGTTCCTGTCCTGACTGGACCTGTTGATAAATTTTACAGATAGCCTGGAGGTTGCCTGCTAGCCTAGAGGAGACACAGTAGAGGTTGTATAGTTAGTTATTTCAGTTGTATTGAGTTGTATTTATTCTATGGATTACTGTATTGAGCTTTGAGATATTTTTTGGATTTGTGTATCTTGACACTTAGACTTCTATCTGTTGTATCTCTTTTGGATTTCATGTTTTACCTATCTTTTATCTTGCTCTACCTTAGTTGTGATTGAGACTGTATCTGCTATGTCACCTCCATTCAGAGAGTATATACTGTACAGGTACCTTTATATTGTTAGATGTTTGACCTAGGACAGCGTTCTACCGCCGACACTGCGGCGTAGGCTGGACGTACCCACGTCTCGTGCCCTTACTCTAGGGTGCGGGTCGTGACATTCATCAAAACCAAGCAGCGAAAGAAAACATCCAACAAAACTCTTGGATTCATTTCAATAGAAGTCAATCCATCAATTGGAAAGGTTCATTATATTTCATCCGTGATCAATCGATACCGGAAAAGGTTTCCCCAATAACTCAGTTCAAGACTGAGTCAGCAAGTCGTGGATATTACATAATGGACCGCGAGGAGCGGAGCACTACATAATAATCCACCGAGAAAAAGTTTTGTCCTCAAAACTTAAGATGTAAACTCACCTCCACTAGTATTGCATTTAGGATCAAGTAAGGTGGAGAGATTATATACGTGCACTGTTGTAGTATTGGCATTCCGCAACTGCTGATTATGAGGATTGTCTCGAAGCGGTGGTGGTCCTGGCAGCGGCCCACGCTCTTCATTATTATTTCTTCGTTTTGGCCAATTCATAACGGTATGTCCGTACTTCCACAGCCGAAACATGATCTGTTGGCGAAGCGACAGACTTCCTTGGTGTGCCCGTGACGACCGAAGTAGGTACACTCAGCTCTCCTGTGCTGATCATTGTCTGTCTTATTTTCTTCCTCGTTCTTTTTCTTCCCATCGTGGCATCTTTTAGTTGGCTGATTGCGACTGTACTGAATCTTTGTTGATGCCTTCTTTAGGCTGAATTGTTTCACTTGCAGTGCCACTTCAAAAGCCTGAGAGTACAACCCACATTCTCGGTTCAACACACTCAACTGTATGTCGTCATTCAGACCTTCAACGAACCGATCTATGCGAGTCTGCTCTGTTGGTAACATAACAACAATAAAATTTGCCAACTTAGCAAATTCAGATTCATAGTCCTCCACGGACATATTCCCTTATTTCAGTGTGATGAAGTCATTCTCCATTTTTTTACTCATGGCTGGAGGCAGATATTGATCCAGAAATGCCTTCTTGAACGAGGCCCATGAAATCTTCCCATTCCTAGCCGTTGCGAGCAGCGTCGGCTTCTTCGCCTTCCACCAGTCCTTTGCCTACAGTCATAGTAGCAGAGCGGCACACAATACCTCATTGCTACTCGGAACTCCTACGAATATGAATAGACTTTCTATTTTATCGATAAAGTCCACCACCTTGTCTGGTGATGTCCTGCCCTCAAATTCCGGAGGTTTCACATCCAAGAAGTCCTTTGGCTTAAAGGAAGAGTGCCTTTGCGCCTGCTGGGGTTCATCTCCATGCACGGGTTCAATCTCGAGTGTTCCCGTTGGTTTGGTCGTTGCGATGGTATCTCGATTTGCCACAAGCGTAGTTACAAGTTGTGTCAAGGCATCCAACTGCTTCTGTTGGGCCTCCAGTCGGGCCTGTTGCATTTGGCCACGCTCCTCATTATCCTGCCTCTGTAGTTTCAACAAGGTCATGATCCGTTCTATCGGATCGGTCGAGACAGATGGGCGAGGAGGAGCCATTTCTCTACAAAATATTATAACTTCTGTCAGTCTCATAAAATATTATGGACTTATTGTATGGGGTATTGGTTTTCATAACTCAAAATCAGGACATTTTGAAAACCATCAAAATACTTTATATGCTTTTTCGAAAACGATATTTGCAAGAGGCCAAGGACGTAAAACTGTGCTTTGATACCACTTTGTCACGCCCCGATCCCGCTAGGGTCGTCCGTCTTGCCTGGATCAATGCGGGATCGTTCATTTTCGCTAAGACATGATGCCGTACAAGCCTAAGTTGCGCTTGTACAAGGCCATGTACCTGTACAAAACAACTAGTCAAGCAAAAACACACGCACGCACCCATTCATTGCAGAAAACCAAATATTGGACACAGAGATTTGAAATAAAAATACTTCTTTTATTGATAAACTTGATAGGAATACAAGTACAAAGCTTTGCGA
This sequence comes from Iris pallida, assembly GCA_029216955.1. Taxonomy (NCBI): domain Eukaryota; kingdom Viridiplantae; phylum Streptophyta; class Magnoliopsida; order Asparagales; family Iridaceae; genus Iris; species Iris pallida. The sequence continues at coordinate 4,358,663 of JANAVB010000800.1, read as the reverse complement.
ACTCAGATTTGCCTTATCTTGGCTATATGATTCTCTTTAAAACTCTCTTTTGAAAATAGTCACAATGCCCATACATCATATCCCTTTATTACATGCTGGAAAAGAAAAGACACCTTCAAAGGAAAAGAAACTTGCAACTTGACTGGAAATGAAAGAAAGCTTCGAGGCAGTCTACAGCTCTACTGGGCTAGACGAGATTTAGTGCCTCACTTGAAATCCTTCTGTCTCCTTTGCTTTCTAAAAAGGATGCCCACAATGTGGGTCAGCACACATCATGTACTGGCGAGTGGCTCTTCACCGAAACTCATAAATATCTGCACTAATTCAATATGTGAAGCTACATATTTACTAGTGATCTTTCTACTTGTCTAGGTTTTTTTAACAATTCATAAGAAATATGACAACAGAAATATTTCATAAGCAACTTACCATCGCCGACAGTCATCCCTGCACAAAACAGGTTAGCACAATTTGTATATGTATATAAGAAACATTCTTTACCATCATCGATCAGTGTTAGGTTTTGCAATAAGAATTTGTTCATATGCATGTCCTAACTACATGGTGGTCCATGGGCCCGTCCGCCATGATTAGCCGCTGGGACTCAATGGTTTAGCACGTCGCTAAGGACACAACATTTCCGAGTTGTAGCATTTACCTCGGGGTGCTATTACAATCCCTCCTAGGCCGATGGATCCCGGGTGCCCCCAGTATCGTCGAGAGACTATTACCTTGTTAACAAGTTGTCTGAGACCAATGCATGACTTGTTCTTTCTATCAGATAAAACTTAACAGTGCAACAGATAGTGACCAGTTCATAACTAGCCTTAGTCGTTCGGTCATTCATTAGCATTCAGTTCTCATTCAGTCATTCGATAACATTGAATTCTCATTCGGCCATTCGATAGCATTCAATAGCAATTCATTTCCTTTGTAGTCATTCGTTAACATACAATCTTATTCTTATCTTTTGTTGTTATTGGTATCGTTGATCAGAGGGACGCAACAAATGAGTGGACTAGAGATCATTTTCATTAGGGCGTACAAATAAATGCAAGTCCGGTTAGAGCAACTCATCGAGATGAATCTTAGTTGAGAGAAGGAGGGACTTCACGCGCCATTCACGAACAGTTCACGCGTCCTACATTGGCACCAACAGTTGATTAGCATACTTTGTCTCTTTCTCTCAAGATTCGGAATGAATGCGAAATACGATGAAAGCGAACAATGAAAACCAATCATCGAAAACCAACACAAAAATGCATTTATCAAAACCAAGCAGCGAAAGAAAACATCCAACAAAACTCTTGGATTCATTTCAATAGAAGCCAATCCATCAATTGGAAAGGTTTATTGCATTTCATCCGTAATCAATCGATACCGGCAAAGGTTTCCCCAATAACTCAGTTCAAGACTGAGTCGATAAGCCGTAGGTATTACATAGTGGACCGCGAGGAGCGGGGCACTACAGAAGCGATCATAGATACTCGTACGGTCGCCCACGAGTCTGGCAATGTACATAGCAACCAAAGTCCTTGAGCCTCGTTGTCGAACTTGACTTCCATCGAGGATAGTTGTTCCACAACGCCCTGGAACTCACTCAAGTGATCCATAATGGATGCACCATCTTTGTACCGCAGATCCATCATCATCCAGATCAGGAACAGTTTGTTTATCCCGGTCTTTTTTGCGTACAAAGATTCCAGCTTCTCCCACAATGTCTTCGTATGCTCAATATTGGCAATATGGTTTTACACGTTCTCGTCAACGAACTACCGCATGTACCCACACACCTGTATATGCTCGAAGTTCTAGTCCTCATCGGATTTGTCACTGGACTTCTCGGATGCAAATACTGGAAGATGCAGCCTCTTGACGAACAACAAATCCTTCATCTTGCTCCGCCAATAATGGTAGTTGGTACCGTTCAGGTTCAACATGCGCACAGGCTTCGCATCCATCTCTGCTTCCTGGTTTGACTGTCAACTCCTGACACTTCTTTGAACCCAAAGCTTTGATACCACTCTGTTGGGAATGAAGCACGAAAACTGTTCCCCCAAACCAGAAATTCCTGTAAGAGAACCGAGCAAAAGCACACAAACCAAAAACGTCAAACACAATCGCAGACAAAAAAAATTTTGACGTGAAAAACCCTTACGGGAAAAACCACGGGACGATCGGAGTCCAACCCTAAAGAACCTCCACTAATGGAATAAAGAGAATACACCCTCTACAAGCTCCTTCCGATCCAACACGGATCACCACAACTCACTTGAAAGAAGAAATTTTTTGATTGCGGACTCCGAAGAACAAGAGATGCTGAAAAATTATTCGAAGCAATCTCTCCTTCACAATAGTCCTTAATTCTCTCTCTCTCTCAGAGATTGTAAAGTACTCTTGTTTTGAGATGAGTTTTCAACTACCATGCATCACCCTTTTATAAGCCCTTGGTATTCTATACATGGAAGGCCAATATATATGAAAACTTCCAATATGCATCAATCATATATTTAATGGAAATCCAATCATAATTGGCTTGCCATAATTGGAAGCCCAATTATATGGAAAGCTACTATATGAAGGGTCCAATCATAAATATATGATCAAAGTAAATATGAAAATCTAATCATATATTTTCTTACCATATTTGTTCCAAAATAGGATCCATGCACTCCCCGAGCTTCTCCGACACACGGATGGCGCTCGTCGCACTCCGGGGTATTCTCCACATAGGTTGGGAACCCCACCCACTCGAACAATGTGTTGGCCTAACCCGTCTATTGGGATAGCCAAGAGAAAATCCTGAGCATGTGCTAGCTGCTTGCAGACATCCAAAAATCTCTTTTTGCCTAGCGGTCATATCGAACTTGACTTCTATGTCCTGAACAAGTTTACTAAGAAAGGCACTCGCCAAAGCATTTTGGGCTTTAGGGGGGACGGTGTCCTTACTAGTAATCCTACTAAGGTCGAAAGCAGGAATCGTAACATGAAGACAGTCCACGGCAGTCTCGAAATCAGAGTCCATACCACGTATCCCACTGTATCACAAGATATGATCTTGTAGCACCCAAGATTGAAACATGGAGGCCACAAAAGCATACAATGAAACCTCTATTGCCGAGTACAGTCCAAGGCCACCGACCCGAATAGGTAAAGAAGTCAGGCGCCATTGAAAATCTCCAAAGAACTGGCATCCGCAAACCAGAATATCCTCAATCGAACCTCGCAACCCTCGGTCGAAAAGATGCTGCCTCCTTCATATATCTGGGTTGGCATGTCCGTAGGCCAAAAAAAAGTTTGGCAATACCCATGCAAGAGCAGAGTAAGAGTAGCTCACTCTGAGGATCACTCAATTGTAGGAGAAGATGCATCAACTCAACAGCCTTGGTAGCTCTCTTCATTGCCAACCCCTCGATAAATCCACTATCTCTGCTAACAGCCCCTCCAAGCAACTTCACACCTAACGGTGGCCTCGCAATGTCCACAGAAAACAACCTCTCTCGAAGCTTCATGCCGTCACATGAAGGTCAAAAGAGCTCAATTTTGTGGATGTTAAATTTACGACCCCTTCCTGACCGATCTTACGAATGATGTCAATACAAATTGATTGCATTGTTGCACAGTACCTTTAGTTTGATTCCATTGTTGCACCATTGCTATAGCGCCCACTCTCGATCCTGATGACTCATTGCTTACACGATAAATTCATCTTTGTTGGAAGTTTAGGTTTATTGTTCTTATTTGTTGGCAGATTTAATTCCTGCCCATATAAAGAAATAGTTAACAATTTTATATAATAAACTATCTACATACTTATTTTCAAATACTCTTCCATCTTTTCTTGCCTCACAGCTCATATGAATGCAGTAGTAATCAAGTGCCATTCTATTTTAAACACCTTTTAAATTTGTCTCTCTCTCCAACTAACTAACCAGTGTTTAATAAAACTTGGTATGTCTAAAACATTTCAAATTAAATGTTGAATAAATGAAACATCTATGTAATGAGATAGAGTCAGTAACAAAATATAGAATAATGCTATTTGTCCCTCCAAAATGTCCTTCTTTACGTGGCAGTTGACGTGGCATATTGATATGGCATGACAAATTTTAAAAAGTTTAAAATTAATGTTAACATTAACATTCAAATTAATATTAACGTTAACATTAGCAATAATATTAATATTAACATTAACGGTAACACTAATATTAATATTAATATTAATATTAATATTAACATTAACAATAATATTAATATTAACATTAACGGTAACACTAATATTAATATTAATATCAATATTAATATTAATATTAACATTAACACTAATATTAATATTAATATTAACATTAACATTAATTAATATTAATATTAATATTAACATTAAATTAACATGGACAAAATTTGGGTAGTTAACTTTTTGGGTTAAAATTTGACATGTCATCTGCTATGTCATGATTACACATAATATTAATTAACATGCCATGTCAGCTGCCACATAAGGAGGGTTGGTTTGGAAGAACAATTTGGAGGTACCAATAGCATTACTCCAAAATATAAGAGGATAAAAAGCGGTAGAGTTATATGAATATTTTTAACAAAATAGATTGATCTTTTCCGACGGCAATGTATGTATACATCATCTAAAGAAATATCACGATAAATTAGTAATTTTAAAAAGGGTTATTTAGTATTAGGGTCTCACATAATAGTGGATATTAGAGTTTGGGGTCTCCAAATTGTCCAACTTTAAAATTTAGGTCTCGAAATCACTATTTATTAGCCTACGTAAACAGTGACTTCAAGACTCAAATCCTAATGTTGGCCAATTTCAAGACCCAAACCCTAATATCCACTAATATTGAGACCCTACTACTAAATATCCCTTCTAAAAGTATTATAATTAAACAATATAAACGATACTTAGTTTTAAAAAGGGCTAATTAGTGTTTAGATCCTGGATTTTGTACCAACTTAGAGTTTAAGTCCTAACATGTCCAATTGAAAGTTTGGACCCTGAATATTTCTTCTTCTTTTTTCTATTATACCCTTCCTCTCAATGCATGAAATTATTTTTTTTAATATAAAATGGAGGGTATAATGAAAAATATTGAAAAATTCAGGACCTAAACTTTTTAATTGGACATTTTAGGACCTAAAGTCTAAGCTGATATAAAATCCAGGGTCTAAACTCTAATTAGTGCTTTTAAAAATCTGACTTAAGGGGACAAAATTTCTATTTTCTAATAAGTAGATCTAAGCACCCAAAATTAATTCAGAATAACCTGCCCCCACAGAAAATTTCAGGTTTAGGACAAGTAAACCTCTATTATGATCCCAACGGTCGCATTTTCCAAAATACAAATACTCAACGGTCATTTTTCTCTCCCCAGCCCACATTCTTTACAAAAGTCCAATATCCACTGACCTCACCTCTCTGTTCTCTCCTCCCTCTCTTTCTCTTCGAAGCACAGAAATATGATAGCGGAACGAGTGATAACTGTGGAGTACCTCTATCCGTCCATGTCCAAGGACCTGCTCTGCAAGTTCCCCGACTCCTCGGCCTTCGACTTCAACTACGCCGAGAGTGGCATCTGGTCTCCGCTGCTCCCTCGCGGCCGCAGATCAAGCCACGAGGAGAAACTGCACTCGGACGGGCCGAAGATGGTCTCTTCGGAAAGCTCGAGGAGAGCGAAGGGGAGGATGGCGACGACGAGGAGGAAGAAGAAGGCGATGAATGCCAAGAAGTTGGACTTCTCCCCCAAGCCCACTCCCAAAAGGGTACTCTCTCATCCTAAAAGGGTATTATACTATTACGAAGTCGTGTTTATGAAACAGTGGACTCACTTTCTGAGAGCCATGCATTGGGTTGTCCTATGCGGAGCTAGTTTTTGTTGTCCCTAACCTCATTGTAGGATGATTCTGGAGGGTCACCTGCGATCCCGACCTCCAGGGATGGATGTACATTGAGGTTGCACTGGGCTGAGATCCAAAAAAAAGTTAAATATTTTTTTATCTATGGAGAACCTGCAATGTGGATGTATTAGTTTCTCTTCGAAAATGACATGTTAAAGTTTATCATCGAATTTACAAAGAAAACACTGGCAAAATTTTGGCATAAATTTTTCGAACCTTATCGTAACTATTAGTCTATTATCTAGTCCACCCTACTTTAAAATCCTGGCTCCGCCCCTGCCGACCTCTATTGGGATCACGTTGAAGCTGGAGGTTGCCCTAAGCAGAGGGGGGTTGTCCAAGCCTCAAGTCTTGTCTAGTTTACCCCTGGGCCGGCCCTACTGAGAGCACAACGCACAACTGCATGTCCATCCTACAATTTTCAGTTTGACGCCACTTTTGTATTTTGCATTTGAATATCCTAATGTTAATATCTCTTAACGTCTCGTAATGCCAATTAGGATATGGAATTCATAGACCCCTTATTTGCATTATTAGACATTATGAGATATTGGCGTTAGGGAATTCAAATTAATCCTCCCAATTTAAAGAAGTTAAGGACATTGTTCGAAGAGCACCATTAGTAAGGTCCATCCCAATTTCTAGATTCTATATTTAGAATGTAGGAGCTCATTCTATAGAATAGTAAGACTCATCTTAGATTTCAATTTCTAGATTTTCAGGCCCAATCCACCCACATGAACTATAGGTTGGACCTGAAAATTTCTAGATTCAGAATGTAGAAAATCACTTTGTACAATAGTAAGTCCCAATTTGGAGCCCAATTCTAGATTTACATTATTATTATTTTCACATTAATTTTTGACCACGCAATCTTTGGAACCAAAGCTCATTTTATCATTTTCTACTATTCTCATATAAACTCAACCTATTCTACATTTACCTTTATTTCAAAATTTGGACCTTAAGATAAAATTTTGAGCACCATCTACTAATGATGCTCTAATAAGTTTTAGAAGTAATATTTTATGGCATATTTTCTAAAAACACAGTGTCTTGCAGAAGAAATATGAGATTCTTGACCGAAATTGACGGAGTTTCCTTGATTTATAGGGATGGAGTAGGCTGTTGAAAGCCGCGGCAAAGCGATTCAAGATGCAAAGAAGAGCTGCCATTCAAATGATGCTGCCCACTCTCTGAGCTTGTTTGCCATTTGTTTGTTCTGAAGAAACGAAATTAATTAGCCCCACAAAATTGGAGGCAATAAAAGAGGTAATACCTCTATAAATAATAAAACTGTTTAGGTATGTATAACTAAATTGTTTGCTTGTTGATCAATGGCAATTTCAGAAGATAGAGAGATGTAGTTGATACTTTCAGTTAGGTTCAAATTTGACAATCCAACTTTCAGTTAGGTTCAAATTTTGAGTAAATGCACATCATGACCCATATTGATGGGACTACATTATGACCACAAAAATGTGCTAAACTTAAAACTAGGGATATTTTGTAAAACCTCCCCTAAATAATGGGCTAATTTGCGAAATACCCCCTAAAGATCTCGAATTGGTAAAACCCCCTTTCCGTCAAGACGCTGTTTGATTTTGGATGACGTGGCAATCCGTGTGTGTTATTAAGTAAAAAATTAAAAGTTAGACGAAAATACCCCTGCAAATTAGTCCATTATTTAGGGGAGGTTTTGCAAAATATCCCAAAAATATACGTTAGAAATTTTCGATTCGTCCGGCCACTCATCCCCCGCTCCGCCACAGTGCACCACCACCATCATCGCCACCATGGTCATCCTCTCCGGCAACCATCCGAACGCCTGACCCGCCACCACGACCGGCTCCCCACCTCCAGCGGTCCACCACCATAACCCCTCGGCCCGGTCGACCTCCGCTCTCCGCCACCATCACCAACACCAAAAAAACCCTAAATTTTAAAACACCACCACCACCGACTTACCTGTCGTCCGCCGCGTCCGGCCGCCTGGACCTCCGGTGCGCCGCCCTCTCTGAACGCCTCCCGACCTCCGTCCTCCTCCTCCCACATCCGTGGTCTCCGCCCCGCACCAAAAACCCCCATCCGCCGAGACCCCAACAACCCTCCGTGCGCAGCCCTAGCCGGATCCGCCGCATCCCTCCGCTCCACCGCCTTCAAACCTCGCCACCGCCATCCGCGCCGTCCGCCACTCTCACCCGACTTCAACCCTCGCCACCGCCCCGTACACGAGCCTCTCCGCCGCCTAAACCACCGGCCGCCCTCTCTCCCTCTCGATCTCTCCTTCCGACTCCGCTCCCTCCACCATAGCGCCGCCGGAGCAGCGCCCTTTCTCCGTCCGGCCGACCCGGGGGCGAACTTCCTCTTGAGGGTGGAGTTCCAGTGGTTCTTGATGGCGTTATCGGTGCGGCCGGAGAGGAGGCGGGCGATGGTGGCCCACTTGTTGCCGAAGCGGCGGTGGGCTCGCACGATGGTGTCGTCCTCCTCGGCGGTGAAGGGGCGGTGCTCCACCTGCGGTATTTTCGCAAATTAGCCCATTATTTTGGGATATTTTGCAAAACCTCCCCTAAATAATGGACTAATTTGCAGGGGTATTTTCGTCTAACTTTTAATTTTTTACTTAATAACACACACGGATTGCCACGTCACCCAAAATCAAACAGCGTCTTGACGGAAAGGGGGTTTTACCAATTCGAGATCTTTAGGGGGTATTTCGCAAATTAGCCCATTATTTAGGGAAGGTTTTACAAAATATCCCTTAAAACTAATATAGAACATAACAAGCATCCAAACCTCTATTAAGTCGAGGCCCATATTGATGGGACTAAATTATGGCCACAAAAATGTGCTAAACTAATCTAGAACATAACAAGCATCCAAACCTCTATTAAGTCGAGGCCCATATTGATGGGACTAAATTATGGTCACAAAAATGTGCTAATCTAATCTAGAACATAGTAACAAGCATCCAAACCTCTCTTAAGTCGAGGCCAGTAGACTTGTAATTTAGGGAGTGTTTGGATGTCATCGAATATAAATAACATATAACATTTAATACTGTAAGTAATGTTGCAAATACAATATTTAGTTGCAAGTAAACCTGTAGACAGGGCCGGTCCGGATGGTTGGATTGTCCTATCCTGTAGCTAATTTTGGTTGTCATTTGATCCTTATTGTCAACTGGTCTTGGTGGCCATCTGTGACCCTTATCTTTGGTGAGATCATGCTGAACCTAGAGGGTTGCCTTAGCAAAGGAGGGTTTCCCAAGCCCGTCTTGTCCGATTTACTCCAGGATCGGTCCTGCCTGTAGATGCAGTAATGCAATTGCAAATTCTATTTGGATAGCTAACAATTCATCTTCATTCTTCAATCCTTTTTTCATCTCCCAAGACCTTGAAGTTTTAGTTTAGTTTTATAAAGATCTATGTTGCACTCACACATTGGGAAATGGTGTAGGTATCACGTGTCTGTATTATTATCTATTTGAAAATATCCTTACTATATGTATCATTGGACTTCGGTTCCTTCCTATATGAAGAACGTTTGTGAGTGCGACCAGTCTAGTCTGTAAGAGAAGTCCGAAAAATCGAAGACGACAAATGTGACTCAGTTTGGAGTTAGTATCAGCGATATTTTGAAGAGTATTGGTGGCACTGACGGTGTACAGGTGTTACAGTGGCGACAATGTGACAAAGTGTAAAATATATCCAACAATTTTGGGAAGTTTTTGTGCGGATCAAGTATGACAATTTGAGTAGGCTGAGCGAAAATTGGGTTTCAGATCAAGTGTTTTGATCAAATCCAACGGTTTGGATTATTGCGAGATTGGGGTACATGACTTAATCCATGACCTAATTTCATTTATATGAGAGGTGTGAGAATTTCACAAAGGCTGTGCAACTTCGAGAAGAGTAAGAATGAATAATGAGATAGTTTGTGGACCATTTCAAAGGATATCGTTCGGGAAGACCACAGTAGTTGTCTTCGAGTTCGGCTATATTTTTATTGTACTCTCAGTGTATTCATTTTCATTCTTTGTAAGTTGTGGTGATCCATTGGTAAATCGATAGAAAAAGTTGGGGGAGTTGGTGTATTTCTCACTACCAAAATATGTCAGATTAGCGACGCCAGATGACGTCACTAACAAGGGAAAAAACATCGCTAATTCATTTTACCGACGCACTTAGCGACGTATTGACCATGTCGCGTATTACGTGGTCGCTAACTAAGTTTACGTCGTTGTTCGTCGCTATAGCGACGTAATTTTGCGACACCCTTCATCGCTAGCATTTTATGCAACTAGCGACGTTCACCGACATTGCGTTGCTAATTAGCAACGTTAAAATTTGTTGCTAATTGTCACTGGCAGTTCAACTTTTAGCGATGCCACGGGCGAAGGTTAGCGACGTCAGGTTCTAGCAATCTGTGTTTGTCATGTCACCTTTTTAGCGACGTTTTGCGACAATTCACGACATTACGATACTTACATAGCGACGTCAAGATACGAGCATAGCGACGAAGTACAAATGATATGTCACGTCCACTTATGGATGATATTTCATGTTGCGACATCTCACACATGGACACTTAATTTTGGTACGGTCCATGTACTGAGGGAACGCCTTGGCGAACTGCAGGAACTGCTCTACCTCCTGTATAAATTCATCTCGCACACTGCACATGTCATCAGGATGACGATTGTACATCCATGAACGATACCACAGATAGTAATTCATATCCATTTGACAATAATTCTGTAAAGATATATACACATTATTCGAGTATATTTCAAATGGATGCATAGACACATGAGTATTAAATGGGTGTCGTCACATGTTCAACAAGAAGGCCCCCTCTTTGACCCCCCTATACTTTCTTTTCTTCTCATTCGACTCTCTCAGCATCCTATTCCGCATCATATGATATCCACCTCAACCTCAGCCTAAAAAAGTGTGAAAATATTAATATTAACCAAGATTCACAATATCGATATCGGAATCGATATCATTTACGGTTGATACCATGAATCTCATGGCTTTCTCTACCAGAGCAAAATGTAAAACCAAACGGTTGATACCATGTATCGGTATCAGTATCGATATCGGTATCGGAATCGAAAACTTTTTTTACTTCTGATGTTTTGAATAGGAAGCCCTGCTTCATGTTTGGTTTTACATTTTGCTCTGGTAGAGGAAGCCATGATATTCATGGTATCAACCGTAAATGATACCGATTCCGATATCGATATCAATACTGTGAACATTGGTTAATATTAATATTTCACATTTCTCTGGATTGAGGTTGGGGTGGATATCATATGATGCGGAATAGTCGGCCGAATGACCCGAATGAGAAGAAAGGAAGTAGGAAGACTTACTCTATACACTCTAGGATACTCACTCTATACACTCGAGGTACTACGATATACTACTAGGATACTTACTCTATACACTCTTACTTATGCAAGCCTTTTGATATACAATCATCGTTATATTAGATTTGCGAAAAAATCTATAACTCTAATAGGCCCAAAAGGCTTGGCATAAGTAAATTTAATTTTCAGAGAATGGATGATCAAAATACTGTACCAATCATACCTACACTTTTAGGATACTCTATACACTCTAGGTACTAGGATACTTCTTAGCAAGGTTCTCAGTATCGGTATCGGAATCGGTATCGGATATAGGTTAATAAATAATAGGTTGCTGCTGCTCTGATATTGAATCAACAAATGATGTTGATGTTGCCCTCTTCAAGTCACTATCTTCCCTTTCATTCGACCATTAGTGGCTAACTACCATACTCTTAATCACCCTAAGTTAATAGTTAACTTATATACATAGAGAGTCCTCTAATAACATTTAGCTATTAGCTCTCTCATGGCCTACCTCTACTCACACACAACTACTCTACAGGTAACATGTCTCTACACTAACACAAGCTCATCCTCTATTCACTCAACCTTATAGGTAACACTCACAAGCCTTCAAATGGATACTCATATGGCTGATACATAAATCAAATGACTGATACCAAATCCCTTTCTACAACTGATACCAAAATTAGTATAGGACTGATATTTGTATCATGACTGATACAAATTGTAATCCTCCTTCACAAAAATTTTAATATATTTTATTTTAACTAAATTACGATGTTTAGAATTTTATAAATAATTAATTAGATAATTATTACGGTAGATGACTTTAGCCATGGTTGAGTTTCGAAGTACAAGACGACTAGGAATCATGGCACGGATAGCGCCAACACGTGCCTTAACTAATGTGTTAGCTATGGCAGGGAAGACCCAGCCATAAGTATATCCTAACTAGGAAAACCAGGCCAAGTTACGACTTAACCTCTAAAGATATTTTAATTATTTATTAATTATATTATTGAATTGTAGGAGACCTGGTCGTGTCGATTTAGCTCGGACCAGACCCGAACCGAAACCGAGCCCATGTAATCTTGTAGTGAGACCAAAGACGTCCATGTAGACGTACATATTGCATTTGTTAATTTTGATTGTCCAAATAGGCATTTCATATATAAAGGATATATATATATATATATATATATATATATATATATATATATATATATATATATATATATATATTATATATTTTATTGTTATTGAATTGATATTCTATTTTAGAAATAGGATGAACATACCTGCAGTTGGCGATATTTAGGCTATACCTGCAATTTCTAATACATCTAGTATTGAATTACTGTATTTTGTTCTCCTACATTTTGTTATTATTATTATTGTTATAATAATTGATGTGTATATACGTATATAATTATTATTAGTTATTTCCTATTTTTGATAATAAATATATTTTATATCTGTGTAAATATTGTCATAATAAGGAAGATTAATATTATGATTTTTTTAGAAATTAGGAAGTATCATATCATATATAAAAATAAATATATGTGTGTGTAAATATGGTTATACATATATAAAGAGATATAACTATATATATATATATATATATATATATATATATATATATATATATATATATATATATATATATATATATATATATATATATATATATATATATATATATATATATATAAAGAAAGAAAATATATATATATAAAGAAAGAAGATATAAAAACAAAACAAAACCAAATACCAAAAAACGGCCCAACCCAGGCTCGAGCCGTCACAGCCGCACAAGTAGCAGTAATTGATCCCGACCCCCCAAGCTTAACAGAACAAATATGACAGGTATATATATAGGGAACGCGGAGAAAGGGAGGAGTTCTCTAAAACCCTAACTCCACGACACCACACCCACAAGCGCTACCCCCGATGCCTGGGCGGTCGCCCGTGACCGCGTACCGCCGCACGAGTCGCTGGAGTCGGCCGACCGCGCTTAAGAAAACAGAGCAAGGACAGCAGCAGCAGGCCGCGTGGGGCGACTTCGCAGCGACCTTCCATCGCGTACAACCAATCGTTTTATGATTCTTCTTTTTAGGTATGTCCCTAACCTACACGACATTATTTCCCTTCAAATAGATTTAATCGCATGCTAGGATTCCCAGAAATTCGATCAAAAGATCGACGAAAACTGCTTTAAAACAAAGCACAACACAGACTCAAACCCCCGACTTAGCAAGACGATTCATGTCAGGAGGTTTAGAATTTTCTAAAACTATTTAATGACAGTCCTAGACAGTATATACGGCTACATAACCCTTTTTAAGGAAGTCGATTTTGACGACTGTACGTCGAGAAATCGAATTCCCAATTTGACGAAAAACCTATTTTCAAAACATTTAAAATTTATGAAAAACCTCCGAGGTGACGTGCGTCCCGCCAAACTGGGCGACGTGGTTGCGAACCAAAAGCATCGAAAGGTGCGTAATGGTTTCACGGACGTGTGGGCTTTGACGGAATTTAAAATGGTTGCGTGTGCGCGACGAATTTGATACATATCCGTCGAAATTTATCGTAACGGCCTCTGTGCAAATTTTCTAATTACTTTGTGCATGTTTGTCAGATCGAGACGAAACTTGCGCCAACAGGACAGTATCATTTTTTTGGTCTTGTCAAGTTTGGTCTGATTCTGAGACAGTTGACCGGATCGTCGTTTTGCGGGCCCCACGATCCGACTCAACGGGCGATTTTGTGCACGGTCCGCCGAAATCCAATTTTGGGCATACGGTTGGGTTCGTATCAAAAAATTGGACATGTTAATATATAGTTTGATGACATTAGAGACCGTAGACTTTGGCACGCTTTTCGGTACAAAGCGGGTCTAACGGCGGACAACGTTTTGACCCAAAATTACCGTTTTGTCTCTGTATCTAGAATTGGACTTAAGGACAGACAATTATAGCTATTTTGACTTTTCTAAAAATGTTGGTAATGTTTATTTCAGCATCCGGAGACTTTTGCATGTGTTGACTGTTGTGGCTCACTGAGTGGTATAGTATTATCGGTTTCACCAGCACAGGACCTCAGGCGGAGTACATCTATAATAGTTCTCATATTTGATTATCTCTATGAATCATGTACGTAGTAGTGATTTACATTGATATTCCATTGTTTCATGACACGATGTTACACGAGATAGTAGTTATGGATTCTTTATATGTTGTTCGTGACCAATCTATTATCGTGTTTGTGACCTGTTTGGATCCATGTGTACTGGTCGGGCGAGAAAATACTCTAGACATGTAAACAAACCCAAAATTATTCTTGCCTAATAGCAGTCGCACACTTCACGTACGGGATGCCGGATCTTATTCTTGTCTAATAGCAGTCGCACATTTCATGTACGGAGTGCCAGATTTACCCTTAGCCTTTTACATGTCGAAGTAGTATTTAAACTCACTAGATAGATACAGTTTTTGGTTCTACAGTATACATTGCTAGCTACAGGTCTACTCTGTGCTTTTCTAAGTTCATCATGCTCAGTTCTGTCATGATTCTATACTTATCTTTTCGTCTTGTATTTTACTATTATCTACAGATTTATAGATTTTGTCATTTATTGAATCTGTTGTGAGATTGTACTCATTTCATTCCTGACCGGAAACTAATATTTTTTAGGTTTAGCCGCGATCACTCTTAGCATTGGGAAGGTATGGGTATGCTGAGGTCAACCTAGAATAGTTGAATTAGCTGCATTTTCTGTTTTGTGAGACATTGTATTTTCTAGCAAATGTAAAGTTGTGAAACCTTATAATTTGTAAAAATTATTTTTGTAATGTGAATGAGCAATATATGTTACATTTGGTGATTTTGAGCATCTTGGCCGTGACAGCGTTCTACTGCCGACTCCGCGGCGTAGGCTGGCTTGGACACGTCTCGTATCCGAAAAACGGATGCGGGTCGTGACAAGTTTTTGTGGTGGCCCATGTAGGTCAGTTTTTGCAAATTGTGCAAACTCGTGGTAGTACCATATTAGTCGTACTACTGCGAGCCTGCGACTAGGAAATGCTCATTCACAACTAGGAGTATTTCAATTTTAAGAGAATGGTTAGGACTAGGAGTCCCTAATTTAAATTGACATTTTGGTAGTTAAGGTAGCTACATAGGTCTCACTAGATGACTTTCATAGAAGGATACACTATCGTATTTTGATTCAACGGTATTTCTCAGGAGGGTAGATTCGTAACATCTTTCCGAAAGTTTAAAAAATATCCTTTTATTTGTTTGAATTAAAATATGATTTTAGAATTTTATAAATATTTAGTATAGACGGCCTTAGTCACGGTTAAGTTTCGGAGTGCAAGATAACTAAGAATTTTGGCACTGAGAGTGTGGTTGAGTGCCTTGACTAGTGTTCTAGCCATGGTAGAGGAGGCCGAGTCATAGATGTGCACTAACTAAGAAAACCAGGCCAAATCGTGACATAATCCTAGGAATAATTTAATTACTTATTATTAGGATTATTGACTTTTAGAAGACCTGGTTGTTCCAAACTAGCCCGAATCCAACCCAAGTCCTAGTGGTCATGTAGAGCAACCAACGTCGTCCATGTAGATATATAGATGTGTATATATGTATATATATTGGTAGTTTATTTCTAGTATTGTGAATAATTTCTATAAATTATATATTGAAATATAATATATGTATTATTACTATTTAAATTTATATTTTACTTGGAAATAGGATAACCTTCTCATAGAATGATATTTTAGGATTTTTGCGATTTACTTAGGCTATACATATATATATATTTGTGTATAAATATATTCATAATAGGTAGGCATAATAATACATATTTTCCCTCGATCTTGAATATTAGAGAATTTAAATTTAAGTTTATATTTCTTTTTCCTTCGGTCATTTTCTTTCTAATCATGATCATTTGTACAACTTCGTCTTATGCCTTTTCTAAACATTGCCAAATCATAAGTTCGTAGCACTTATATTCTTTCCCTTGGACCTAAAGAATTATTTTAAAATAACTTCTCACTCAATTGTCTATTAATCTCGAGTTAAGTTTTCGGATTCAAAAGTTTTCTCTCAATCGTTAAATACTGAATATACATGAAATAAGGATTATAAGATTTTTACTTATTTTGACTTCGATCATTATCCTTCCTAATCAATTGTTTTTTTCTTTTCAAGGAGTTGATTTTATACTTGAAGAACAGATACTTGCTCTTTTTCTATCCTTATCAACTTGTATAATATTTTAAACTCCTTTGATATTCTTGGGGATATAGTTGGAATAATTTTGATAACTTACGATAACAAGACAGCAGCGCACTATTGTCACTTATTTGAATTATCGAGACTACGGGTTCACTGCAGCCAGTAGCGCACTGGCGTGACAAGACCCCTAAGTTGAAATAATTTCAAGTAAGCGTGGGTGATCGACATTATTAAAATTATGTCTTGGTCGTCTTATTTCATTCTTGAGTTGTTATGTCAAGATTAGATAGAGTTGAATAGGGTATTCGTTACCGCAATATAGCTTGAGTTGTGGAACCAAGGGTTTAATGTAGCTAGCTATACATTGGCGAGGCATAAATTCTCGGTAAAATAACTTCGATTATGTTTACGAGTTTCGAATACCCTAGAGACTACATCTTGTTGGCATATAACTATTAAGTTTTTAAATTGATTTGTACTTATTCCTAGTCACAATCTTCTCGATAAACCGGTAATTCTCCCTTCCTTTCTTATCCTTCCATTTTTTCAGATTGTCATCTTCTAATGTAATTTTGACTGGATTCCTAAACTTATCTAGATTTTGATTCTAAACTCGTGCCTAAATAATTGTGGATAAATATTTTAAGCATATCGAAACGATTTTGGATTTGATCATCCTTGAACAATTTCGATCATGACTAGACTCCTTTTATTATATTCTGATCGAGTCAATTTGTATCCTTTCCTAGGTTTGATTCTATAATCATGCCTAAACAGTTTTCTTAACTAATTGATTGTTCCTAAACAAATTTAATCACGACTAAACTCTCTTGACTATAATCATAATCGTACATATATTTTAATTCGATTATTGCCAATGTTATATTTTGTATTCTATTTTGACCATGACTGTCTTGACCTTGTTCATGCTCGTGCCAACTTTCTAATTTTATCATGCATGGATGATTTGCATGATTAACCTTGATCGTGAATGTATCTTAACTTATATCTATGGGACTATAGCCTTGTTTAGATTGCATCTAGAACCTTGATCATTATTTAGAAATTCGGTCGTAACTAGACCATGTTGACTGTAATTGGATCATACCAAATCGTTTCAATTTAAATCATTCCTAAATATGTAGTTGTCAACTAGACCATTGGACCGAACATTGGTCATACCAAATCACACTCTCCTTTTGTCTATTATCTTTATCATTTTTATGCGTGACTAATTGGATCATGAATCATATCACTCCCTTGATTATTCTATTCGTCGTTTTATTCATATCAATTAAAAAATTTTGGTTTCTGATTATTCTTCATAGTCGTGCCTAATCGTGCTCTTTGAAATTTTGAAGACGAATCATTCTAAGATGGGTAGGTCGTAAGTCCACTTTCCGTTTTCTTACATTCTCCATTTAGTTTATTTGAGTTTAATTATTTTTCCAAATCGAGAAATAATTTTTATTATGTTCCTATTTTAGATATTTTGGGAGAAAAAAAAAGGTGATGAGAGATTTGCAAAATTTTAGAAAAGATTTTATTCTATGATTATTTGAATTACTATTTTATCAAGAGTTATATTAAATTCAAATTATTACTATATTATTTTAGAAGATATTGTATTTGGGGAAAATATACAACTATAAATATCTGAATTATTTTTAACAATATTTTGACAATTAATTTTATTACAAGGATTATTTGAAGTAATAGGTAATATCTTAGATAATATTTTGTGCTTGATTTGGAGTATGATTGGGTCAAATCCCTAGTTCCCAAAGCCCCAATCAATTCCACATCCCTAACCCTAAATTCCTTTTTTCGGAGTTTCAGAAATTTCTATTCACTTATTCATTCACATATTTTATTTGTCGGGGTTGAAGGCAGATTTCATCGATACTTTGTTCATGATTATTTTCCATATTAAACTTGTTTCAAAATTAAAGTTGAGAGCATTTTAGGGCCTTTAGTGTTTCAAACAATTTACTATTTTATTTATTCGATCAATTTATTTTATCATAAATTTCTACTATCTTTCACCAATCTACCAAGTCTGCCTATTCACTACCAAATCACAGTACTTTAGCGACGGTCATTTAGCGACGGACATTTTCCGTCGCTATCACCGTCGGATCCCCGACGGATTTGTGACGGAATACCGATGGAAAGCAGTGGACATTTTTTTTTATTTTTTTATGTCCATATCCGTCGCTATGCCGTCGATAGGTAGTCGGCCATGTAGCGACGGTTTATATCCGTCGCTAGAACGTCGCATATTTTGGCGGCAAAAGCCTAAAATATTGGCGCGAGATTTACTGACGACTTAGCGATGGAATAATCCGTCGCTACCCGCGCGAGATTTACTGACGCATTAGCGACGGAATAATCCGTCGCTACTCCGTCGCTAAATTTACGTTCCAGACTTAAGTTGAAACGACGGGGGGAACTTTTCATTCCCCCCAAATTTCACTCTCTCTCCTCTCTCTCCTTCTCCCGCGGTGATCGATCGGCGACCCCTCTCTCTCTCCGCAGCGGTGATCGGCGACCCCTCTCCTCTCTCTCTCCCAAAGGTATTCCTCTCCCTTCCCTCTATCTCTCTCTCTCTCTCTCTCTCTCTCTCTCTCTCTCTTTCTTGCTCTCTCTCGCGCGCGCGCGCGCGGTGGTCGTGGGTGCAGCGGGGGGGGCGTCGGGGGCTGCGGGGGCGCGTCGACTGCGGGGGGCGGCGGTGGCGGCGGTGGCGGGGGGTGTGGAGGGGGCGGTGGGAGGGCGGGAAGCGTTGGAGGGATGGGGGCGCGCGGGGGCTGGCCGCGGGGTGCGGGGGGTTGCGGAGGGGGGCTGGCCGTGCGCGGGGGGGGGGTGCGGAGGGGGCGGTAGGATCGAGGGGGCGGGCAGCGTTGGGGGGGTACGATGGGGGCGGGGGCTGGCCACGGACACACACACACGGAACACACACACACACACGGACACACGGACACACAGACACACACACACAGACACAAACACACACACACGGACACACACGGACACAGACACATGGATACACCAAAACACAGACATATATATATATATATATATATATATATAATATATATATATATTACAGCACCGGCTCCAGACTTTTGGAGGCCCCAAACAAGTCTCATAAATGAGGCCCTCATTCCTCTATAATATTTCTATAAATTCAAAATCCAACAAATCATCATTCACAATCACATTCTCATGATAGTTTCATTAACAATCACACTCACAGCTTTGAGGAGGATAAAATACCTGCTTAGTTGAGGAGGTTTTCCGTGGGACTCGGGAGAGAGAGGAGATGAAGAAGGCGGTGGGTTTGATTTTTCTCTCTAGGTTTGTTTAGGTTTTGTTTGCTACAAGCCTACAGCTTTGATTATGGGCTTCCTCCAACACCATATTTATTGGACTGTGGTGCCGCTGGAAAACCAAAGAAATTCAACATAAAATGGGGCCCCCTTGGGGGAGGAGGCCCTAGGCGGTGCCTGGCCTGCCTCCCCCTGAAGCCGGCCCTGTATATATATATATATTATATATATATATATATATATATATATATATAGGCATAATTTTAAGTAATTTATTAATATATATATAATATATATATATATAGATATACACGACACACGTCGTGAAGTCTAGTATATATATTTGATTAGCTAAGGTAGAAGTTTAGCCTAATTAAGATTAGTTTTGCCAGAGTTGACTTGGACTCCTAATTTGACCTAGAACTAGCCTAGTTAAGGGGGCCGGGCATTGTTGGGGTGGCTTACTGCATCCATATTGCACCTGCCCAGCTCATCCCTTGTGTGCAGTCAGATGATACCCCTACACAAATAAGTACTTATCAAAAATCTGTGTTTTCTGTGTATGGAGTGTTTTTTTGGCATGGGATGATGGCTTTCGAATTACATTGGACTAAAAACTGAGAATTAGTACATTGTTTGTGTTTACTGATTTAAGGATGATTAAATCATTAGGTTTAATCCTATGTCATGTCTGGGTTTAAGTTATATGTTATGATTAATGTTGGCATGGGGATTTTGGTTTTTGAATTTGAGCTGTTACATTCTTTTACATTCTGTTACATAACTTACCAGATGGCACCCATGACCCGAGGAGCAGCACGTCGTTTGAAGAAAACAGTGAATGCTGAGGTGGCTCCTCCTACAGTTGAGGAGGAAGTGGCACCGGTTGCTAGTGAGAGGAGTTCTAGTCATCCAGCACCGGTAGCTAGTAATGCCGAGAGTGCTTTTGATGCAGTCCTGGCAAGGGACGACGCCTCTCCTCGTACCAAAAATCTCGCTTTTCGGAGGTGGTTGCGTGAAAGTATCACTAAGCGTTTGCGTGAGCAGCGTGGCAAGCATTAGCTATTAGTACTTATTTGTATTGGACTATTTTTATTGGGTTGTTTTTGTTTTAGACTATTTGTATTGGACTACATATAGAATTAGAACTGTGTCAATCTCTGGATTATATTGGACTACGACACCGCGGTAACATAGTTCCTGCAGCCATTCGACTGGCGAGGCAGAAACTATGTATCCGTAGATAAAGTGGACTGTCCTCCGACCCTCATCCCTCGGCAATGATGATACGACAACCAACCGGAGAGGATACTCCGAGAGATCCATCTGGGTAGGACGTATACTCGGAGAGATCACCCTTACAGAAATGATATCAGTAGTGGGATCGAATGTTGGAGAAGATATTATCACAGTATACGTCCTCTCCTCCACGATGGCTCTAGACCCATCTGCTCGTCCCTGCTTCCATTCTCTTATTTGACTCTCTCAGCCACACATGATATCCAGCTCAAATGTAGAGGCGGAAAAGAAGGGGACATGAATAGGAGGGGGAAGCAGCACACGACGGCATGACTCGGAGGAAGTACAGAGGTTTTCTTCAACATACGTAGGAGAACTATAAGGATATATCTTTTCACAATATGTCATCTTGTCAAAGACCCTTAATGTGACAACCATGTTATCGCGGTGTCGGAAGACTAACATGTCATAATTTTCTAAGCCGTGTGTTTGACATAATCATCCCAACTCTTTCCTCCTGTGTCGTAATCTCGCATTATTACATAGAACTGAAATCCGGTTGGTAGGATTATGTCAAAACACACGGCTTATAAAATTATGACATGTTAGTCTTCCGACCCGCGGTAACATGGTTGTCACATTTAGGGTCTTTGACAGGTGATATGTGTGTTTACATATATCCTATAGTTCTCCTACGTACGTTGAAGAAAACCTCTGTACTTCCTCCGGGTTATGCCGCCGGTGTGCTGCTTCCCCTCCTATTCCTGTCCCTTCTTTTTTGCCTACTCTACACTTGAGCTGGATATCATGTGTGGCTGAGAGAGTCAAACAAGAAGAATGGAAGCAGGGACGAGCAGATGGGTCTAGAGCCATCGTGGAGAGAGAGGACGTATACTGTGATAATATCTTCTCCAACATTCGATCCCACTACTGATATCATTTCTGTAAGGGTGATCTCTCAGAGTATACGTCCTACCCAGATGGATCTCTCAGAGTATCCTCTCCGGTTGGGTTGTCTTCTGAGCCATCCGTTCACACACTTAAAATACAGGGATTGGATTCTGTGTTTCGTATTTTCGGCGAACCCAGGGATTAGATTCTGTATTTGTTTTTTGGTTTCTGTATTTTGTTTCCAGCTCCATTTGCATTAATCTACGGTACGACATGGTGATCAGGACATATATAGTCCCTGCAGCCATTCGACTGGCGAGGCAGAAACTATGTAGCCGTAGATAGTTGACTGTCCTCCGACCCTCATCCCTCGGCAATGATGATACGACAACCTATCACTATATCTTATATAGTAGTAGATGATGTCTTAGTATTACATTATGTGAGTTCATCTTGATTCTGTTACGTTCTTCAAATACTATATACGATAAGATCATATACTACACCATATGTACAGAACATAGATGATTCACACTAATGTATGCTAGAATAAATTTTGGGTTGTGTATTCTGAGCGGCTGGCTTGGGGCGGGTGCGGTGGGCTTGGGGCGGGTGCGTCGGGGCTATTTGCAACCGACGCACCCATAAGTACTCTTCATATATATATGCAACCGAACTACTGGGCGGCGGGCTTGGGGCGGCGGGCTTTGGTCGGGGGCGGCGGGTGGCTTTGCTTCTCAAATTCATCTGAGTTTATATATTGGCTAATAATGTGTTATCCATATTGGGTGTTCCATTAGTTTGGTGGTGTTTGGATTAGTAAATGTGAATATATATGGGTTTGGATTCATGGTGTATATGTTCACTGTCTCAAGGACAGTGCGAGTTCTATCAGTTGTGTGCTTCTGTAGTGTTATATCTATACATCTAGCTGTGATATACATATGTGTATGTGACAATCTCAGTTAGCGACGGACTAGTTACCGGTTAGCGACGGATATTTCCAGCTCCATTAATTGCATTAATCTACGGTACGACATGGTGACGGATATTCCCTGCAGCCATTCGATGGCGAGGCAGAAACTTTGTTGCCGTAGATAAAGTTGCCTGTCCTCCGACCCTCATCCCTCGGCAATGAATACGACAACCTATCACTATATCTTATATAGTAGTAGATGATGTCTTAGTATTACATTAGTGAGTTCATCTTGATTCTGTTACATACGTCCTTCAGATACTAGATACGATAAGGTTAACATATACTACCACGATATGTATACAGAATATAGATGATTCACACTAATGTATGCTAGAATGAATCTTGGGTTGTGTTCTGAGCCATCCGTTCTCACACTTAAAACACATAGGAATTAGTAGTGTGAGAGCGCCGGAGAGAGTGAGAGCGCCGGAGGGGGGGAGGAGAGAGAGAGGTAAAATGGTACGACATGGTGAAGTAGTACTGTATTTTGGCTCCATTCCAGCTCCATTTGAACTACGGTACGACATGGTGATCCGGACATAGTACTTGCAGCCATTCGACTGGCGAGGCAGAAACTATGTAGCCGTAGATAAAGTTGACTGTCTTCCGACCCTCATCCCTCGGCAATGATGATACGACAACCTATCTATATCTTATATAGTAGTAGATGATGTTTAGTATTACATTATGTGAGTTCATCTTGATTCTGTTACGTTCTTCAAATACTATACGATAAGATCATATACTACACCATATGTACAGAACATAGATGATTCACACTAATGTATGCTAGAATGAATTTTGGGTTGTGTATTCTGAGCCATTCGTTCTCACACTTGAAGATAAATTTTCAGTATAACGACGGATATTAGGTTACTCTTCAATAATTGATGTCTTTTCTTGGATAATTGGTGTGCATTAAATTCGTATGTGCTATTTCGTCTATGTGATTTTTGGATATATACCTACGCTGGGTTATAAGCGATGATCTGATATACAAAGAGGTGCTGCCGAAATTTTTGTAGACATTTGGATACATTGTATGTTCGGATATTTTTTTATGTTTGGATAATTTAATGTTGGATATTGGATATATTGTGTTGGTAATATTTTGTTGGATATTGGATACGTTGGATATTGGTGTCGGATATGGATATTTTGCATATGGATATATGGGTTGGATATTGGATACGTTGGATATTCGTGTTGGATAGGATATATGGTGTTGTATATGGATATTTTGCATGTTGATTGTGTTGGATGTGTTGCACAAACAGGAAAGAGTCTGTTTTCAGTATTTTTTTTCAAAAATTAGAAGTTAGCGACGGACTGGCGACCACTCAGCGACGGATAGTCCGTCGCTAACTGGAGAGAGAAACTGAGTTTAGCGACGGAGAGTAGCGACGGAAAAACCGTCGCTACCTGGAGTATTTCAATAAAGCGACGGATTGGCGACGGACCATCCGTCGCTATCTGTAGGAGTTTTAATGTATCGACGGATTGGCGACGCAATATCCGTCGCTACCTGGAGAATTTTAATTGAGCGACGGCTTAGCGACGGAACGTCCGTCGACCTAGTTCTGTTTGATGTCCATAAATTTTGCTGTTAGCGACGGATGTTTTGTCGCTGATACGCTTTTACCGACAAATTTACGACGGATTAGCGACGGATATTG
The DNA here is from genome assembly GCA_029216955.1 of Iris pallida. NCBI lineage: Eukaryota > Viridiplantae > Streptophyta > Magnoliopsida > Asparagales > Iridaceae > Iris > Iris pallida. The sequence goes on along the minus strand of JANAVB010000800.1, from coordinate 4,333,997 downwards.
CGTATCAGAAAATCACTGATACGGTTTTGCCGACTCTTTAGCGACGGAGTATTCCGTCGCTAAACCTAAATCTTGATACAGTTTTGATGAAAGCTAGTCGGTAATCCGTACTATATATTTAAATGAGCCGACGGTATTCCGTCGCTAAGTCGTCGCGAGCGACGGAGTAGCGACGGATATGTTTTAGCGACGAGGTTATTCCCGACGGCTGTTTTACCAAAATATCCGTCGGTAATCCGTCGGTATTTATTTTTGGCGACGGAATACCGACGGATAGGGCCGTCGGTAAATTCATGTATTTGGTAGTGATTCTAGTAGTCCTTAAATTCGAGAACGAATTTATTTCTAAGGTAGGTAGATTTGTAATCCCCCTTGCCAAAATTTTAATATATTTTATTTTATCTAAATTACGATGTTTAGGATTTTATAAATAATTAATTAGATAATTATTACGGTAGATGACTTTAGCCATGGTTGAGTTTCGAAGTACAAGACGACTAGGAATCAGCACGGATAGCGCCATCATGTGCCTTGACTAATGTTTAGCTATGGCAGGGAAGACCCAGCCATAAGTATGTCCTAACTAGAAAATCAGGCCAAGTTGCGACTTAACCTTTAAAGACATTTAATTATTTATTAATTATATTATTGACTTGTAGGAGAGACCCGGTTGTATCGATTTAGCTCGGACTAGACCCGAACCGAAACTGAGCCCATGTAATCTTGTAGTGAGACCAAAGACGTCCATGTAGACGTACATATTGCATTTATTAATTTTGATTGTCCAAATAGGCATTTCACATATAATGGATTTATATATATATATATATATAATATATATATATATATATATATATATATATATATATATATATATATAATATATATATTATATTTTATTGTTATTGAATTGATATTCTATTTAGAAATAGGATGAACACCATACTTAGCTACCCTTGTGCAGTTGGCGATATTTAGGCTATACCTGCATTCTATACATCTAGTATTGAATTACTGTATTTTGTTCTCCTACATTTTGTTATTATTAGTGTTAAATAATTGATGTGTATATACGTATAATTATATTAGTTATTCCTATTTTTGATAATAAATATATTATATCTGTGTACATATTGTTATAATAACCCTATACTAGGAAGATTAATATTATGATTTTTTTAGAAATTAGGAAGTATCATATCATATATAATATAAATATATGTGTGTGTAAATATGATATACATATATAAAGAGATATATATATATATAAACTATATTAAACTATATATATATATATATATATATATAATATATATATATATATATATATATATATATATATAATATATATATATAAAAAAAAATAAAAAAAAAAAAATATATATATATAATATATATATATATA